>JAJOZX010001972.1:365000-367500 GCA_023014485.1 Bathynomus jamesi
ACGCAAACCTGTCTCATCTAGCTAGTGGATGTTAACCCGCAATTGAGTATTTCCTAATCCTCACGTGCCTTTTAGGTGAGTAAGATGCTTTTAGGTCTTTTATGGTAAAATGTTTATTAAATTTATGTAAGTTTTTAGCTTTAAAACTCGTCAGTTGGCGCCAAACCCAAATGTTTGAACGTGAAGCGACATCTACCGGAGGAAATGTCAATTAAATTTCGTTTCCGTAAACCTTCATTTGCAGTGTTTATTTCTTACATTATATTAACTTACAACAGATTCTTAACCGATAATTAATCAGGACTTAACACTAAATATATTATAACATAATTTGACATATTTTAAGTTTTCCTTGGATAAGGTGGGATTTGAACCTCCATCTCTGAAGCTGTTATTTTTTCATGACGTTATCCACTCGTTCAGGCTAACGATTCAAAGGTGGTAGAACAATTTTTTTTTACTTTTTTCATTGTTTTTATATTATATTATTGCAGAAATATAAATGAAGAAACGAGTGCTATAAAATAATCGGGAAATATTGTAAAGTGTAAATGGTTTTCAGAAAGTAATAGGAAGACTGAAGTAAAACGTGCAGCCCCAAGGAGGGTTCGTCCTCGCGTCGCTAGGGAACGTCCTAAGTTTGACACCTTATCACTAAGCCATCCAGAAAGAGAAAAACCTCCTTTCAAGTTTAGATTTAAGCGGAACTCACTTTGTCCTGAGCATTTTGCGTTGAACGCCCTCTCCTCTCTCCGCCACATTCTGATGGAGGTCGATAATAAATAATTAAATTAAAATAAAACTATAATAAAAATTAGGCAATGACTGCCATTAAAACTTTATTTGATGAAATGAAATGGAATTCACACTGCATCAGATTCTTGGTGACATCGCATGCAACGGACCTGTATTACCTTAAGCCTAATCTTCGAGCTTTGTACCGATAAAACCCAGCAAGAAATGGGACGGACATTTGGTAAACTTCAAAAGCGTTTATAAAATGTCAATAAAACGCTTATGGCGTTTACTAAACGTCCCATTTGTTGCTGGAAAGTGACTGAGGAGACAAAGAAAACAGTGAGGGATTATGATTGCGCGTTGGTCGGTTAGTGATGTAAATATTATATGAGGTAAATAAATAATTTAACTCGTAGATTTTGTCCATTTAACAAATGGGTTAAGAATTCTAATATATAAAGACTCTTTGATTTTCCCGTCAATTTCAAAATAGATGATAACATTTATCCTGTGGTCAGAATTTTCACTATGTGGTCCCTGATAGTTTAGTGTTCAAGATTAGATAATGGGCGACCTGTCCGGTGGGAAAGGCACCCCGTACTTACCTATCGTCCGTAAACTTAAAACTTATCCTTGAGATGAAAAATTAAGCAAAACGTATCATTCATTCTTTGACGTTTCAGTAACGCACACACAGTCCTACATGAACGCAGTCGGCGTCGAGCATCTCATTCGACTGCAGTTTACGCTCTAAAAACTGCCCGCTGTATGTACCTTATATTCGAGCAGCGAGAAAAAGAAGGACTAAACATAATCTGTAAAATATAAAGTACTTCAAAAGTATATACTGTATATATATATATATATATATATATATATATATATATATAAAGACAGAAAGATAAATAGATAAAGACAGAAAGATAAATAGATAAATAGATAGACAGCTAGAAAGACAGATAGATAGAAAGATAGATAAATAAATAGTAGACAGAGAAAAGCTGAAACGGTTTTTCTTCTTGACAAGTGGCGCCCTCTGGAACTAAGTGAAAGTAACAAACAGTACACTTCCGGGGATTAAAGAAAATCTCTCAATGTACTTTCGGTCTACTGAATGTAGTTTTTACGTACTTTATACCCACTATACCCAGAGTACGTTTAGTCCTTTTCTTCACTCGTATCTAGGGGTACACGCAAAGGAGAATTTTTAGAGCGTAATTCTATTTTATTTCACTTGAAACTAATTGTCCTCAAACCTAATTTAATTAGGTTTTTTTTTTGGTTTTATTTCATCCGACTTACCTTTGTTTTAGTTCATTATTTCATTTTAGTCTGTTTTTTACTGAAGATGATTCCAGCGACGGATCGAATCGTCCAAAAAAAAAAAAAAAAAAAAAAAATATATATATATATATATATATATATATATATATATATATATATATATATATATATATACAGGGTGTTTGAAAACTTTCTGTACAAATTGTAATGGGGGATAGGCAACACCAAGACAAACCCTTTTCGTCTGTAAGTGTATGTCCGCTGACGTCACCATTCGGCGCGAGAGGGCGCCGCTGCAATTGGCTAAAAGGTGAGGTGGGCTAGACTCGAGCTTGCCGCGGGCATTCTTAAATCGGACGTAGTACGCGTAACATGGAGCGCTTCACGACTGCTGAGATGGCTGACATGCATATGGTGTATGGGGCTGCCAATGGAAACGGAAGAGCTGCTGTGAGGTTGTACCGACAGCGCTTCCCAA
>JAJOZX010001972.1:375000-430000 GCA_023014485.1 Bathynomus jamesi
GAAAAGCAAACATCGAGCTAAAAGTATAGAAGAATTTATTCCTATTGATAATTGAGTTCTGATAAGCCCATATAGAAAACGAGACATTGCAAACACTGAAGCCATACGAAGGACTTTTACATCTAAGACAGAAGAAACAAAAGATGAAGATTACTGGTCTCGACTATAATCCTTGAAACTGAAAATCCTTGAAACTCAATTTCTACTCTTGGAAAGAAGACGTGAGCTATGCATTACAATATACTGTATTTAGAAATAGAAGATAATCTAGGGACATGTCCCAAACTAGAAATAATGAAATAAAAATACGCAGGAATAAGAGAACAGAGAGCTTCTGTGCTATCCCAGCTACAGGAGGACGTGGGATCATGAAAACAAAAATGGAAAATACTCTCGGGATCCGAAGCCGAAAACTCTTTAACGCGTACACCAACCCACTAACCTAACTGCCTTCAAACGCCAACTCGACATGTTCCTGCATAAAGTCCCACACCATCCCTGACCAGGATGAGAGTTGAAAGTAACTCTATACTTCATCAAACCCTTAAATATATATATATATATATATATATTATATAAGAGATAATTTTATCCTGAAGAATATACAAATTGAAATCTCTCTCTCTCTCTCTCTCTCTCTATATATATATATATATATATATATATGAGGCCTTTTCCTCACGAGCGTAACTCACTTCCATACTAGCCATTGGGTGTTATTCTACCTGCAACAAAAAAAAAACGGTTCCAAAAAAAAAGAAGACATCAATTTGAACATTCTTTTTCGTTATAATGCATCACTTTTGTAAATTTAATTTAAAGTAAATTTTCCTATAAGACCGGACTTATGAGACACCCTGTATATATATATATATATATATATATAATATATATATATATATATATATATATATATATATATATATATACAGTAATACATACAATGTCTATACATAGTGATATAATGTTACATTATGTATATTGCCAATACATTTAGAGAGGCATTATTTTGGCTTCAATAGTTTTAAAAGGTTTCCTGATCGTAAGTGCAATAAATATAACAGATAGGCATTCTGCGTAACAGCTACGTAACAACGATTCTTGTTAATGTGTACGTAAACACATTTGTATACTTTCAAATAAGTGTATTGTCAACCTTTCAGACCAAATTGAATCCAATTGACGTTTTCAATCGATTCATAATTTATTAGCGCGGGCGGCGGTGGCGGGCTTTGCAGTCTGTTTATTTAATCGATTTCAATACACTTTTAAATACCTTTTAAATACCTTTTAAATACCCATTTTTAATACCCCCTTTTCAATACCCTTTTAATCGTCTTTATATGAGCTGTAATTCCCTTTAATGGTATTTGATTAGATGATTGAATATTAATGATATGAACTGTGTGTGTGTATATATATATATATATATATATATATATATAAACACAGCGTGTCCCAAAGAAATGTATACCCTCTTTGTTCGATAATACCAGCTATGAGGATAATAAATATATTACTTTTTATATGTTTTTTAATAAAGACTTTTCTCCTGAATCTACATATGTAATTATTTTTATTAAAAATTGAAAAACAAAAAAGTTACAGATGTTTAAATTATAATTATTATTTTCGAGACTTCATGTGCGATATTTTCTAATATTTTAACCGACTGTTTTGAGATACTTATGTTTAGTGTTGATATTGAAGCATAAATGTTGTAATTATTAGTTAATTCAAAAAATTTACAAATTCCATGGTTAAATGACACTTTATCTAAGATGTTCGACGTCTTCCAGAACGTTGTTTTTGTAAGTTTTGCACAGTGCCGTCGGTTTCAAACTTATCTCGTATACGTGCAATTGTAATCCGCGTTGGTGGTTCCGTTTCAAATTCCCGTCTCCACTGTCTTTGGACTTCTTTTATGTTTTCTGATTTCAAGTACCACTTTAATACAAACTTACGTTGGTCGAATGTTAGTCTTAAGTTGGCCATTTTTAAGGGCAATTCTCACTTACAGTAGAAAAGAACAAACGTCGCAGAGTTATAAGATGTTAGATAAGGTTAGAGCAAAACTGTAGTCTTGCCTAATTAGAACTCAACGAAATGGCTAGGCTAAGCTAGGCACTAAACATAAGTATCTCAAAACAGTCGGTTAAAAGGCAGGCCAGGCCATAAAAAAAAATATTAGAAAATATCGCACATGAAGTCTCGAAAATAATAATTCTAATTTAAACATCTGTAACTTTTTTGTTCTTCAATTTTTAATAAAAATAATTACATATTTAGATTCAGGAGAAAATTCTTTATTAAAAAACATATAAACAGTAATATATTTATTATCCTCATAGCTGGTATTATCGAACAAAGTGGGTATACATTTCTTTGGGACACGCTGTGTATATATATATATATATATATATATATATATATATATATGAAAATTATTTCACGAAAGTAACACGTGAAAAATATTTATGATGAATAAAACCACGAAGGAAAGGAAACACAAAATGGTGCTCAAGCGCTTTCGTCTAATGACATCCTCAGGAACACTGAAGTACATAAAAAGGTTACAGCCTATATATAGGTTACAGAAAGAAAAAAAGAAAAAAAAAAGAAGGAAAAACTAAATAATATATATATATATATATATATATATATATATATATATATATATATATATATATATATATATCTATATATATACATATATATGCAATAAACGGAGAAGTAAAAATAAAAATTAAAAATTAAAGGATTATCAGAGAGGCATACAGATTTGTAAGGAAAAATATCGATTTTTAGCACAAGATCAAATGAATTATAAAAATACAAATTTATACTGGAAATCTGCCCGAGTTTTAACACTCAGCCTTATATGGTTAAGTTTCGATGTATATAAAAATAAAATGAAAATTAAAAGTTCATAAAGTAGCATACAAGTTTACCAAAGATTTAGGGTTCTACCCTTCTTATCTAAATCTGTTTTGAAGGAATTCAAAACAACAGGATCGAGTTGAAAAAGACCTTTGCTTATGTTGAAGTTATTTGAAAGTTGGATAATGGCAGACTCAAGAATATTTCTATTAACAATTTGCTAGAGTGGAATAAAACTGAAGCATTATTCCAATCAATACAGTGGGATAACTCTGACAAATGGACAAAAAGGGCACTGGACAACTGTCCTGTTCTAACGGAATATTGATGCTGTTTTATACGTGTGTGCAAATCCTTTCCCGTCTGACCTATGTAAAAGGAATCACATTGTTTACAACCAATTTTATAGATAATGCCTGAATTATTGGTAGGGCTATTTTTACTATGATATTTTTCACAATATTGTTATATGAAAATACTACATTAATATCCAAAAGTTTAAGTACATTAGCAATGCCTAAAAAGCCCGGGAAAATGGAAGTACTAAAATATTTTTTGACAAAGTACGAGTGTTATTATTGACACGATAGAAAATTCGTTTTGCCTTGTTGAGACAAGATTCCATAAACGCAGATGGATAACACAGATCACTTCCAATATCGTTGATTTTTTCCAATTCGGCATCGATGTATTCCGGACTGGCGATCCTAAGGGCGCGGAGAAACATTGATGAAAAAATGGCCTTCTTAGTGGGGGTGCCATGTCCCGAGTAAAAGTGTACGTAGGACAAATTGTTTGTTGTTTTCCGATAGATACTAAACTTAAAACCTGGGCTTTCCCTATGTACACGCACATCCAAAAATGGGATTGAATTGTCTTGTTTTACTTCTAAAGTAAACTTAATGGAGGGGACATTATCTATAAAATTGGCTGTAAACAATGTGATTCCTTTTACATAGGTCAGACGGGAAAGGATTTGCACACACGTATAAAACAGCATCAATATTCCGTTAGAACAGGACAGTTGTCCAGTGCCCTTTTTGTCCATTTGTCAGAGTTATCCCACTGTATTGATTGGAATAATGCTTATTTTATTCCACTCTAACAGCATTGTCAATAGAAATATTCTTGAGTCTGCCATTATCCAACTTTCAAATAACTTCAACATAAGCAAAGGTCTTTTTCAACTCGATCCTGTTGTTTTGAATTCCTTCAAAACAGATTTAGATAAGAAGGGTAGAACGCTAAATCTTTGGTAAACTTGTATGCTACTTTATGAACTTTTAATTTTCATTTTATTTTTATATACACCGAAACTTAACCATATACGGCAGAGTGTTAAAACCCGGGCAGATTTCCAGTATAAATTTGTATTTTTATAATTCATTTGATCTTGTGCTAAAAATCGATATTTTTCCTTACAAATCTGTATGCCTCTCTGATAATCCTTTAATTTTTAATTTTTATTTTTACTTCTCCGTTTATTGCATATATATATATATATATATATATATATATATATATATATATATATATATTATTTTTTATTATTTTTTTTCTGTAACCTATATATAGGCTGTAACCTTTTATGTACTTCAGTGTTCCTGAGGATGTCATTAGACGAAAGCCTTGAGCACCATTTTGTGTTTCCTTTCCTTCGTGGTTTTATTCATCATATATATAATATATATATATATATATATGGGGATGAGACTCCCCCCAAATTTTGGTTGGTTGGGTGGTTCTTATATGTATAGGAAAAATTAAATATATAAAATTTGGGGGTCTCACCCCCGCATTTTTTCTTATTAATATAAAACGTGTACCAAAGAATTTTTATTAAAATCAATTAATATTTAAGGGTGTCTCATAAGCAGCCATTCCTACTAGACCATATCTACTAATGCTTTCAGTCCTAAAATGAAATATATTCTTTAGTTCAATTCAATTTATAATTAATCAGTAGTCAATGTCTATTTTAGTTTATGCTGTTCTTTAACTGCTGTTATTTGCCTTTATAGTGGAACGCTAATAAAAAATTCGTATATTTACGTTTCAATAATTAACTTAACTTGAGTCCTTGTGAGGCACCAATAACAATATTCATATTTACTTCAGATTTTGCACATTTTCGAAAAATAAGAACCACCCTAAATTTTTTAATATATATATATATATATATATATATATATATATATATATATAATATATAATATATATATAATATATATAATTTAGTGGTGGACGGATGTCAGTTTTTCAACATCTGCGGATGCGGATATTTAATTAATCTATCAATATAATATAGAATTATGAATATATGACATAATTTTTCAAATTTCGTGATATTACTATTATGGGAGGCAATGCATAAGAATTAAAATTAATATTAATGTTTTTATTATGATAAAAATAATAACTTTGTCAAGAGTTTCAGCCACAGAAAATTCAATGAAACGAGTTTTATTCAATTTTCTGTTTTACCAGGTATTTATATTTTGAGGTTTATATATTTGTTTGTTCATTAATAATTAATACTTTACATGAAATGTGCATAACTGGGCCTTATAAGCTACTTTATAAACTAATTTAATTGTAAATTGCATAATTTATTAGAGGTAATATCCGCATAACATCCACAGTCAGAAGTGCGGATGCGGATGCGGATATCCGGTCCACCACTAAATTATATATATATATATGATACACACAGACATTCTGAGTTTATTCCCATATATAATATATATATATATATATATATATATATAATTTTATATATATATATATATGCCTCACAGAAACTCATCTTAAAGATTGCCAAGGAAATTGTGAAAACTGCGAACATTGTATTGATAAGAAAGAGATAAATATAGAGGGCTTCAACTTACTAAGAGCGGATAGAACGACGAGACGGAAAGGTGGCTGTGCTATATATGTACAGGAAGGTCATATGACAGAGACGATAATAAGTAAATCAAACAGCTATGTGGAACTCCTAGCAGTGAAAATAGAAAAACTAAACTTGATAGTAATAGTCATCTATAGACCTCCAAGCACCCCAACCGAAAAATTCTCGGAGGCCATTGATGACATTAGAAAGCTAATAAAGGCCATAAACCCTCCATCCCCCAATATAATGATCTGCGAAGACTTTAACTTCCCATTTATAAAATACAAAAAGGTGAATAGGAATATAAATATTCACCAGGACAAGGGGGGCACAAGAGAAGATCAGGTACAAGCAAAAATGTTGATGGCTCTCACAAACGAGTTTATGTTGACACAGGAGATAACAGAAAAATACCAGAAAAAATAACTGCCTGGATCTGGTATTCACGAATAACACGAACTTGATTGCTGATATAAAAATAACCCCAACCATTATCTCAGACCACAACTTAATCGAGATATCAACAAATATGATGGCAGCATTAGAAGACAATACACATATTGTGGAAAGAAGTAAATTCGGGGCCTTTAACTTAAACTCGAAGACTATAAATTGGGAAGCAATCAGATCGCACATGGCCCAAATAGAATGGAGAACAATTTTCGAGAATAAAACAACGGAAGAAATGCTAACAACTTTGGAGGAAAAAACGCTGAGAATTTTAGAAAAATATGCTCCGAAATCACAGCCAAAAGGAAAGAGGAGCTGGCTAGAAAGGCAAAAGAGAAGACTATTCCGCAAAAGAAAGAGAGTGGAGGCGAAGTTAGGAAACTGCGGAGATAATGGCAGGAAAATAATAAAAGAAAAACTGGAGGGTATCGATAGGAAATACAAGCCCTGATTAAGGACCATACAGAGAGGGAAGAGGAAAAGTCGGTAGAAGCAATAAAGGAAAATCCAAAATACTTCTATAGCTATGCAAAAAGGAAAACCAAAACGCGCGCCGCTATTGGGCCTTAAGGACGGGAAATAATGAACTAACCGACGATCCAAAAGAAATATCGATACATTGAGAGCTCAATATGAATCAGTTTTCAGTACTCCAAAAAGTGACAAAGCGATACCTGACATAAATGCATTCTTTGAAGAGGAATTGCAAGGAGTGTATATAACAGACTTTGAGTTTACACCAGAAGATGTAGCGAGAGCTATAGAACAAATGAAACTACATTCAGCTGCAGGTCCGGACAATTGGAACGCACTATTGATTAAAAACTGTAAAAATGAAATAGCTACACCTTTATACTGGATATGGAGAAGATCCCTAGACACTGGGGAAATACCGAGCATCTTGAAAAGAGCAAACATTGTCCCTATATATAAAGGAGGGGACATATCTCAAGCAAAGAACTATAGACCAGTGTCATTGACGTCCCACCTCACCAAAGTATTTGAAAGAATAGTTAGACAGAAAATTTATGATTTCCTGGAGACACGGGAAAGATTCAACGAAAATCAGCATGGATTCCGATCAGGTAGATCATGCCTATCACAACTAATAGAGCACTACAACAATATCCTAGATGCATTGGAAGGCAATGACAACTACGATGTTATATACACATATTTTGCTAACGCTTTCGATAAATGTGACCATGGTATAATAGGACATAAAATTAAAGACATGGGAATAACAGGCAAAGTGGGAAAATGGATCTACAACTTCCTTAGTGATCGTCTGCAGGTCGTCAAAATTCAAGATATATCATCATCAGAATCGGACGTACGCAGCTCAGTACCACAAGGGACAGTACTGGCCCCACTCCTGTTCATTATCATGCTAACAGACATAGACAGCGGAGTAAACAGCAATAGTATAGTAACATCCTTTGCAGACGATACAAAGATCAGCAGAAAAATCAGCGATGTACATGACGTGGAGGCCTTGCAGAGGGACACGAACAAAATATACAAATGGTCAGAAGACAACAACATGTCATTCAACGCCGAGAAATTTCAGCTCTTGAGATATGGTAGAAAAGAAGAACTTAAACAGACTGCATATTATGCTCCAGATAGACAGGAAATTCAGAGAAGCATGAAAGCGATTGATCTCGGGATAATAATGACAGATGATGCGAAATTCGAAACATAAAATCAGATAGCGATAAATAAAGCAAAAAGAGTCGCCGGACAGGTTCTAAGAACGTTCAAGAGAAGGGACAGGACAGTAATGATTCCCCTGCTAAAAACACTGATTATACCAAAACTTGAATACTGCTCAGTTTTGACGTCCCCATATAAAAAGGAAGAAACTAATAAACTAGAAGAAACGCAAAGGCATTTCACAGCCAAGATTGATGGCTGCAAAGAACTCAACTACTGGGAAAGACTACGTAAACTAAATCTGTACTCACTGGAAAGAAGAAGAGAGAGGTACATCATAATCTACATATGGAAAATGATCGAAAAACTGGTACCAAACCTAAAACTAAACCCAATTACCATTCAAACAACACTGGAAAATAGGAAAGGCAGAATGTGTAGTGTTCCCAAATTAAAAGCACGACAAGGGACCTCCTCAACCCTGAAGGAAAATAGCTTGGTTGTCAGGGGGCCAAGACTTTTCAACCAGCTTCCTAAGGACCTCAGAAACGTAACGGGGGTCAAAGTTGAAGTCTTCAAGAAAAGACTGGATGCCTGGCTCAGGACAGTACCAGATGAGCCGGGCATGCCTGGCTATGTACGGTGGAGAGCGCAAGAAAGTAACTCGCTCCTCCACCAGGCCAGACCTAGAGGCGGGGCCACCAGCTTGACCTCCGTGTGAAGAGAGACCAACACACGAAACAACATAAGGTTCATAAGGTAAGGTATATATAATATATATATATATGGTGTAGAAGACGTCTGTTACCAGAGGAAATTATTGTTTTCTCTTTTTGTTTCAGGTTTATAACTGATAAACGATATGGATGATTATACCCTACAAAAGAAAGTAAAAATAGTTTTATTTCATGTAGCTTCGTTTGGGGACATTTAAAGTCGGTTGTTTACCAAACAAGACCGCGAACTATTCAACAGTTAAAAGACAACATACAACAAGACTGTAACAACATCAGTAAAGTCGTCCTACGTAACGTTCAATCTAACTTACGTGATCGAATTAACATGTGCCAACACCTGAATGGCATCCAATTTCAACACTTATTATCTTCATAACAAATAAAAAGTAATCTCTTATGGTAACGGTCTTTTGTTACACCCTGTATATATATATATATATATATATATATATATATATATATATATATATATGTGTGTGTGTGTGTGTGTGTGTGTGTGTGTGTGTGTGTGTTGAATATTTAACGATTTAAAAGATTTAAAAAACACAAATTGATTTTGTGTATTTTAATTCAAACAGTTACGAAGGATTTGAGAATTAATCCTAGTAATCTATTTTGGGGAGAAGTATTAATACCAGATTTGATTCGCACACACACACACACTATATATATATATATATTATATATATATATATATATATATTATATACATATACACAAACACAACTAGCACAAATTGCACAAATAGGACAAGACAAGAGGGCAGTCAAGTAAACGAAGTAAAACTGTCCCCAATAAGGAGCAAAAAACAAAAGCCAAGAGTAAATATGGGGAAGGAATTATATGCAGGTATTATATAAAAGAAAATTGCAGATTTAAAAGAGGACAATGTATATATGAACATCCCCCAATATGCAATTTCTTCTATAATAATGGTCGTTGTAAATTTGGAGACGGATGTAAATTCTACCACCCGGACATTTGCAGAACTTACGCAAAATACGGAACCTGCAAATTCGGGAATAAATGCTACTATCAACATCTCCCGACGGACTCAACGAACAAAGGAAAAAGTTTAAATGACAATAGGAATAAAAATAACAATAGGAACAACAATAGGAACAACAATAGGAACACAATAAGCGAACAAGAAAATTTTTTCAACATCTCAGACACCTTACGAATGCTAAATGTCATCCACATGCAGTTGACACAGCTGGAAACCCCCGAGCCAAATCGCTACCGGGCAAGAAGCTACCAATACAAGTAGGAGGAAACGGATCTCTTTCGGAGGATCATAGAGCAACGAATCAAGCGATATCGAAGGAAAACGAACTTGAAATGCACAAGGGGCAACGAAAAACAGAGAACATAAAAATTGTCCTGGCTAATATTCAAGGAATAAGACCAAACCAATCACTCAATAAGGTTTCGTACCTGAAAGGATTTATGGACGAAACAAGGGCGGACATCGCATGCCTCACAGAAACTCATCTTAAAGATTGCCAAGGAAATTGTGAAAACTGCGAACATTGTATTGATAAGAAAGAGATAAATATAGAGGGCTTCAACTTACTAAGAGCGGATAGAACGACGAGACGGAAAGGTGGCTGTGCTATATATGTACAGGAAGGTCATATGACAGAGACGATAATAAGTAAATCAAACAGCTACAGTATGTGGAACTCCTAGCAGTGAAAATAGAAAAACTAAACTTGATAGTAATAGTCATCCATAGACCTCCAAGCACCCCAACCGAAAAATTCTCGGAGGCCATTGATGACATTAGAAAGCTAATAAAGGCCATAAACCCTCCATCCCCCAATATAATGATCTGCGGAGACTTTAACTTCCCATTTATAAAATACAAAAAGGTGAATAGGAATATATATATTCACCAGGACAAGGGGGGCACAAGAGAAGATCAGGAACAAGCAAAAATGTTGGTGGCTCTCACAAACGAGTTTATGCTGACACAGGAGATAACAGAAAATACCTGAAAAAATAACTGCCTGGATCTGGTATTCACGAATAACACGAACTTGATTGCTGATATAAAAATAACCCCAACCATTATCTCAGACCACAACTTAATCGAGATATCAACAAATATGATGGCAGCATTAGAAGACAATACACATATTGTGGAAAGAAGTAAATTCGGGGCCTTTAACTTAAACTCGAAGACTATAAATTGGGAAGCAATCAGATCGCACATGGCCCAAATAGAATGGAGAACAATTTTCGAGAAAAAACAACGGAAGAAATGCTAACAACTTTGGAGGTAAAAACGCTGAGAATTTTAGAAAAATGCTCCGAAATCACAGCCAAAAGGAAAGAGGAGCTGGCTAGAAAGGCAAAAGAGAAGACTATTCCTCAAAGAAAGAGAGTGGAGGCGAAGTTAGGAAACTGCGGAGATAATGGCAGGAAAATAATAAAAGAAAAACTGGAGGGTATCGATAGGGAAATACAAGCCCTGATTAAGGACCATACAGAGAGGTAAGAGGAAAAGGCGGTAGAAGCAATAAAGGAAAATCCAAAATACTTCTATAGCTATGCAAAAAGGAAAATCAAAACGCGTGCCGCTATTGGGCCCTTAAGGACGGGAAATAATGAACTAACCGACGATCCAAAAGAAATATCTGATACATTGAGAGCTCAATATGAATCAGTTTTCAGTACCCCAAAAAAGTGACAAAGCGATACCTGACATAAATGCATTCTTTGAAGAGGAATTGCAAGGAGAGTATATAACAGACTTTGAGTTTACACCAGAAGATGTAGCGAGAGCTATATAGAACAAATGAAACTACATTCAGCTGCAGGTCCGGACAATTGCAACGCATTATTGATTAAAAACTGTAAAAATGAAATAGCTACACCTTTATACTGGATATGGAGAAGATCCCTAGACACTGGGGAAATACCGAGCATCTTGAAAAGAGCAAAAACATTGTCCCTATATATAAAGGAGGGGACAGATCTCAAGCAAAGAACTATAGACCAGTGTCATTGACGTCCCACCTCACCAAAGTATTTGAAAGAATAGTTAGACAGAAAATTTATGATTTCCTGGAGACACGGGAAAGATTCAACGAAAATCAGCATGGATTCCGATCAGGTAGATCATGCCTATCACAACTAATAGAGCACTACAACAATATCCTAGATGCATTGGAAGGCAATGACAACTACGATGTTATATGCACAGATTTTGCTAACGCTTTCGATAAATGTGACCATGGTATAATAGGACATAAAATTAAAGACATGGAATAACAGGCAAAGTGGGAAAATGGATCTACAACTTCCTTAGTGATCGTCTGCAGGTCGTCAAAATTCAAGGTATATCATCATCAGAATCGGAAGTACGCAGCTCAGTACCACAAGGGACAGTACTGGCCCCACTCCTGTTCATTATCATGCTAACAGACATATACAGCGGAGTAAACAGCAATAGTATAGTAACATCCTTTGCAGACGATACAAAGATCAGCAGAAAAATCAGCGATGTACATGACGTGGAGGCCTTGCAGAGGGACACGAACAAAATATACAAATGGTCAGAAACAACAACATGTCATTCAACGCCGAGAAATTTCAACTCTTGAGATATGGTAGAAAAGAAAAACTTAAACAGACTGCATATTATGCTCCAGATAGACAGGAAATTCAGAGAAGCATGAAAGCGATTGATCTCGGGATAATAATGACAGATGATGCGAAATTCGAAACACAAAATCAGATAGCGATAAATAAAGCAAAAAGAGTCGCCGGACAGGTTCTAAGAACGTTCAAGAGAAGGGACAGGACAGTAATGATTCCCCTGCTAAAAACACTGATTATACCAAAACTTGAATACTGCTCAGTTTTGACGTCCCCATATAAAAAGAAAGAAACTAATAAACTAGAAGAAACGCAAAGGCATTTCACAGCCAAGATTGATGGCTGCAAAGAACTCAACTACTGGGAAAGACTACGTAAACTAAATCTGTACTCACTGGAAAGAAGAAGAGAGAGGTACATCATAATCTACATATGGAAAATGATCGAAAAACTGGTACCAAACCTAAAACTAAACCCAATTACCATTCAAACAACACTGGAAAATAGGAAAGGCAGAATGTGCAGTGTTCCCAAATTAAAAGCACGACAAGGTACTTCCTCAACCCTGAAGGAAAATAGCTTGGTTGTCAGGGGGCCAAGACTTTTCAACCAGCTTCCTAAGGACCTCAGAAACGTAACGGGGGTCAAAGTTGAAGTCTTCAAGAAAAGACTGGATGCCTGGCTCAGGACAGTACCAGATGAGCCGGGCGTGCCTGGCTATGTACGGTGGAGAGCGCAAGAAAGTAACTCGCTCCTCCACCAGGCCAGACCTAGAGGCGGGGCCACCAGCTTGACCTCCGTGTGAAGAGAGACCAACACACGAAACAACATAAGGTAAGGTAAGGTAAGGTATATATATATATATATATATATATTAAAAGAAATGAAAAACTAAACATTTTCGTCGATGGAATAATTTTTCGTTTAGTTTTAAAAGAAAAGAAATCCAATGTCTTCTTTTTCTTATTTCAAAAGAGGCCAATTTAATTCATCTGAAAAGGTTTAGAAACCTTTCAAACATGATGGCAGCGGAATTATTATTATTATTTTATTATTATTATTATTATTATTGTTAATAATATAATAATAATAATAATAGTAGTAGTAGTAACACTATTAATCGGTTGTATTGGTAATAGTAGTACAAGGAGAAAGGGGATTTACACCAATTAATGATGTTAATTATAATAATTGGTGTAAATATTATATCACTTTATTATTACACCACTGTAAGTATTATACCACTGCGACTTAAACCTAATCTTTAAAACCTACAAAGTATGAACAGATGGGGTTCTTTGATGATGGGGTTCACACGAGTAAACAGGGACCTTTGAACGGCACTGGAACCCAGAACTGAACATTACAGATGATTCTCGGAAACAATTTTCAAAGTGGAAATTGTAATAATGTAGAGTAAAAGAAAACCAGACAGTACAGTTTGGGAAAAAAGTTCGCCTAGAAATATAAAATTCTTAAAGAGGATAAAAAAATTACTGATGAGTAACGATTAGGTTTTAAATTTTATTACTGACACCAAAAACAATACCCCCCCCCCCCCGCAATATTACCAATTACTAATTTTTTATGCTTTTGTGGCTATAACTATTTGCAAACCAACCCCGCAGTGAGTAATCCAACCATACCAAGCTAAAATCAAACCAAAACTTTCTTAATTTAGATCATATAACTTCTTTTTGAGGATAAATTTTAGGGGGAGATTTCCTTCTTTTGGGTATCAAAGCTTCTTTTCAGATGATAAAAAAAACTTCTTTTAATGATACCTAACTTCTTTTGGTAAATATCTTCTTCAAAAACTTCTTTTTTGAATGAAATGAAAAATTAGAAGATAATATTTCTATTTATAGAAGGTAGCGGGAAGTTGTTGTTTTGTTGTTGTTGTTGTTTTGTGTACAACTCCATCAATCAATAAAACTGATAAATTCATGACAACAAACTTAAAATCGTTATTGCAGTCGAATACCATAATTGGATTAATAATTTGGTTTCGTTGGCAAAGAATCAACCAAGTATGTGATTGTTGTTGTAACCGAAAGGGTATTTTTTCGATATTCACTTATAAATATTAAAATGACCAAAAATCTAACACATTTTGTACATATATTACAATGATATAAACCTTAGTTTAAAAATCAAAAACTTTGTTTTGCTTCCTCCGAATTGTTTATTCTGACGAATATCAAGCTTGTTGCCCCACCTTTGACTTACAACTTAACGTGAGAGCTAAACAACGATCTACCATGGAAGTTAGAACACAAATCCTCGCCCGGACTCGATTTCACAACCTTCTGATCACCAGCCCAGTGTCTTAATCGCCAGGGTATCCATTTTTCTGCCAATCAATTTTTTGTTTGGAAGGATGAACAGCTGCGTGAGCTGGGAGCCTCCTCCCCTCGTGGGAATCGAACCCGGGGCTTTAACCTTAAAAGGACGACCGCTACATATTGGTAACGTTTCAAATACACGCATTCGTAACTTAACCCCACAAACAATTTCGGCGTTAAAGGGTTAAGGAGGTCTCCCAGTAAGGTTATATGGCTTAAGGCGGCCTTACGACATCTAATCGACTTGGCATCCTATCGACAAGTTATTATTAAGTTAGATTTAGTTAGGTTAAAACAAGTTAGGTTACACTAGGTTAGTTTAGGTTAAGTTGAATTAAATTAGTTTTTTAAAGTTTTAGAGTGTCGACGTTTTTTTTGTCTTGTCGATGAAATGATGGGTATAGATCCGTTTAAGGAGGTCACTTTCTTATATCCAAAATCATTTCGTATCTCTTTTGCAGAAAACAACCCAAGGAGGTAAGATTTTTCCTTTAAAATTGCTTAAGTAGGTCACTTTTACCCAATAACATTTTTTGAAAGGACTAAAATGATACCGATAAATCTTATACACGCGTAAAAGGCGGTAATCTTTGTAAATTCATTTTAATGCATATTTTTTGGAGAGGACTAACGTTTTCACAGTTTTTCACAATCATATGTGAATAAAAGGCAGCAATTTTAGATCCGTTCACCAGTAAGACAGAGATTTCCAGTCGAACTGGAATCTTTTAACTTCAACTTTATTTCAGTTTCATACCTTTTTCTATTGACTCCAGAAGGTGTACACTTTTCAACAGCGTTGATCGTTTTTCACCAGTACAGCTTCAGCATATCTACTAGCAGGTCCAGTGGCGCCGCAGCCTTTAAAAAATTGAACGCACGATTTTTTTGAGGTTGAGATTCTGGGGGACGCAGCGCAATAAATAAGTAAAATAACTAGGCCATCTGTGCTCCTATCCCACAGGTTTTCTAAGAAATTAAAATATGGTCTCCATCTTTTCTAAGAACTTAAAATTTGGTGGACGCACCTGCGTCTGTGCGTCCGCCTGTGGGCGCTCCTGAGCAGGTCCTTAACGATTGAGCAAAAAAATTAAAGATCTGGAGGAAACACCAATGGCACACCTCAAAGAAAACTTGCTAAGTCCAAGATCATAACATTGTTACAACGGATAATAAAAGGCAGTGATTCACTCATATAACAGATATCCCTACATAAATTGTGTCTAAACAAGGGAAGCGCAGCAGAAAGTCAAAATATGAGGACATAGCTGAAACACTGCTAAAGTTCTTCCAGCAGCTAGTCATATGGTGGTAAAAACTCCGAGCAGAGTAAGGAGTAAGGGCAAGGGGATGGGGAAAGCAGAGAGGAGTGATGAGTGGTACTGGTACTGAGGGGATGGATGAGGGTGGCACTAACAATGGAGGGAGGGGTCAAGGGTGGTACTGAAAAGTGAGTTTTTTAATTCTATTAATCCCCCAAGGGTTTCATTAGTGTTTATAATCCGTTAATGGCTTTTTAATCCTCAAAAGAAATACAAGGAAAAATAAAATTATTCTTGTGTTAAGAAGTATTTAAAGTTTTTGTTATATATATATATATATATATATGTGTATGTGTGTGTGTGTGTGTGTGTGTGTGTGTGTGTGTGTGTGTATACTATAAAGTGATAAATAAATTATGAAGTTTAGAGGCCATCAGCACTCCTCACCGCCGTCAACGCACCTTGGCTGCCTAGGACGCGCCCACGTCTTACCACGCCCACAATCCTCCACAGTCCACAGTCACCACCACCACCAAAAACCTACTAGTTGAGTGTGATAACTTTGGGCACTTTCCTCGTTATCCCGGACCCCAGACTTTTTTCCAGTTGCCAGACTTCAATTTTGACACAGAATATTTTCGTTAAAACTAACGAAAATATCACGACTTAACCTAACCAATTATCAAGGGCATGCAATTTACTTAACCGGGCATTCAATTAACCTAATTAGTTGTTGTTGGTTACCCATCAGCACACCCTGATCGAGCAAGCCGGCGGCACGCAGGTAACCGATCGCCCTCTCCGGAGTGGACCACAGGTTCAGCGCACTAGTGATGTTGTGTTGTGTTCTATGTTGTGCTAGAGCGGTACAATCTGTCATAATGTGTTCAATTGTTTGTGGTGTGTCCTGGCACAGGTGGCAGGTGTCGTCTGTGGAGTTGTCTAGTCTGTGTTTATATGTCTGTAAGTTGGGGTGATATCCACATCGGAATCGTGCTAAGTTAATTCGATCCGATCTGCTCAGACTGGTCTCTGACCTGTCAATGGGTGGCGGCTTCGCACCTAGGACCGCATTCGGACCGAGTCGTGTCATTGTTTTGTGGGTTAGGTGTGTGTGTATGTATTTCCTGTACTGTGTGATGTCTTTGGGGCGTGGTATGGAATGGAGTATTTGGTTATGTTTCTCTGGTGTTACCTTAATGGTGTGAGGTGTTGGTGCATGATTGTACATGTAGTGGCAAGGGTGTTGTGGCTTAGATGTCGCTGCTGCCGTGAATTGTGTTCCCCTCATGTCTAACTGTTCCCTAACTTTCAATATTTTTGTTTCTGTGTGCAGGTGTTCTATTGGTGTTGTTTGAGTACATCCTGTAATGATACGAAGTGCGTTGTTTTGTATTGTCTGTAAGGTGTTTATGTGTGTGTGTTTGAGATAATGGGTGCCCAGCATGGGCTAGCATAGTCCATAACTGAGCGAATATATTGTTTGTATATGAGTGATGTTGTTTCCTGCTGGTGTCCAAAGTTTGTGCCTGTTAGAACCCAAAGCGTGTTAAGTCTTGAGTACATTTGTTTTTAATGTCCTGAATGTGGTTTGCAAAAGATAATGATGTGTTTGTTGTATGTGACCCCAAGTATTTTGGTCCTGTGAGTGTGTGGAATATTGGTGTTGTTTAGTGTAATCTGTGGAGTTATCTGGTGTTATTTTGTGTTGCTTGTTAGCAAGGTGATGGTTGATTTTGTGGGCGCTACTTTGAGTCTATTGTGTGTGAGCCAGTCTTCTATACTGTTTATGTATGTTTGTAGGTTATTTGTAGCGGTGTCGATGTTGTTGTGAGTGGATGTTAGAGTGATGTCGTCTGCATATGATGATAAGGTAAGCTTGTTATCTATGGGTGTTGGAATGTCATGCATGTATAAGTTGAACAGTGTTGGTGAGAGAACAGATCCTTGAGGGGCCCCATTCAGAAAAAGCTTGTTTTTGGATGATTTGCCATTAAATGTGACATGTGAGTATCATCCTGAAAGATAGTTGCTGAGCCACCTTTTGGTGTTATTACGCATGTTTGTGTTGAGTATTTTGTTTATGAGAGGGAAGCGTGGGATAGCATCAAATGCTTTACTAATGTCTATTGTTGCTAATAGTGTACGTCGAGCTGGTCGTTTGGAGTTGATGCCATCCATGATGTGCTGCGTGAGGTTAGTGAGTAATGTCGTGGTTGAGTGGTGAGGTCTGAATCCATGTTGAGTAGGCGATAGTGGTATGTGTGGGTTGGTGATTTGTAAGATTAGTCTTTCTGTTACTTTGGAAGGCGTGCATAGTAAAGTAATGGGTCTATAGGAAGCTGGTTCTGTTGGATTTTTGTTTGGTTTGAGTAGTGTAATAATTTTACCTTGTTTCCATATGTCAGGAATAATACAGTGTTGGTATGAATATGTGCTGATGTTTGTGAGAGCTAGTATTCCCTGTGGGCCCAAGTGTTTAAGGTGTATGTTAGATATGTTGTCTGGTCCAGTAGCCTTTGAATTCTTAAAGTTTTTGATGATCTTGGTGGTCTGGTCTGTATTGAAGGGTGTAATGGTCGTGTCGAGTCTGTAGGTTTTCTTGTGTCTGGCTGTTTGCCGCCTTGTGTATATGTTGGGATATTATCAGTGGTGGGCACCGTTAACCAAAAAGTTAACTTCGTTAACCGCTAATCCGTTAACCAAAAAGTTAACTTCGTTAACCGTTAATCCGTTAATTCGTTAAACATGTAACGGAAGTTACCGATAAACCGTTAACGTTAACTTTTATTATAAAACAAATGAAAAACACAATATATATATAATTTAATTTTCCCTCTTCTTCTCGTTCTCCATTTTGTCCATGAGATGCATGTTGCCCTTCATGAAAATTAGCATATCAAAGTTTTCATCAGACAGGGATGATCTCTTGGCCCTCAGGATGTCCTTGCCCATAGAGAACAAACGCTCCACTGCAGCACTGGAGGGGATGGCTGTGTTGAACTTGATGAACAAGTCCACCAACACTTGCTCACCCAAGAAGGCAGCATCTGTCAGCAAGTCCTTGGAGTTGGTCTCCAGCCAGGTCTTGACCAAGTTCTGGGCCTTGCCCTTGAGTGACCTGTGGCTTCTGCTGCTCTCTTTTGTCTGGATGACAGCACTGAAGAAGTCATCCTCCTCCTCCTCCTCGTTGTTGCTGCCTCCACTGTTGCTGCCCACTTCGTTGGACTGCTGCTTCATGGCCTCCTCGACTGTACCCTCCATGCTTTTCCTCACCCTGGAAAAACCGGGTAGAAAAATAATTATGGAGATTTTAAAGATGTGGTACCTAGAAGTACCGCCAGGACATAAAGGGTTAAGGTGAAAACGCTCCCATTATAAGACATCAATTGACTTAATTTATGTCATCAAAGTGACATGAGAATTGAAATCTTACCTGATCAGTTTTATGGTTCTTGAAATGTATCAAGGAGACTACTAATAAGGTACTCACAGACATATTATAAATATACATGACTTACTTGACAACGATTATTTTTAAATATTCACTAGCACAAACATGTTGCGCAAGAGACAGACTGCAAATGAAACGAATGTAGTTATTTGTTGTAATTGTTACATATATATTATTGAAAGTGCCTTAAAATGCTCGTGATATTTCTTGAAAGAAGTTGAAACATTCAACTCAAATGGCAAATCTTTCCGCCTGATTTTACAGTCGACCATGTTTTGCTCAAACCAATGCCATAAATAACTACCATATTTGGTAAGACACAAATTGTGGCGACGGAAACAAATATATCGCCTGATTTTGCACTGCGGAAATGGAAATTCGTTCATCACTATTAACAGTGGCGGATTAATTGCGCACCTGCTCAGCACTGAAAATAATAGAAACTTTTAAACGTTTATTTATGAATTTTTTGGGTTAACGGACTTGAGTTAACGGAAGTTAAATGTAACGGAAGTTAATTAGTCCGATAATGATTTTCAAAGTTAACTTAAAAGTTAAATCGTTAACGAAAAAGTTAACTTCGTTAATTAACGATTAACGGATTAACGGTTGGTGCCCAGCTTTGGATATTATTTTGGCTGCGACAGATAGCCGCATGTGAGATGTGAATGCCGCCGTTAGAGTGGGTAATGCTGTTTATAGTCTTGTATAGCCTGGATGTATCTGTGGAGTGGTTTAGTGTTGTTATGAATTCCCTAAATGTTTCTGTTTGCTTTTCTTTAAGTGTGTTGTTTATTTCTGTGTTGAGTTGTTGTATCTGCTTTTTTATGGCTTCTGTGTGTGGTGTTTGTGTGTTATGTTTGAGGTTGTTACGTTGCCTTATGAGGTGGGCTATTTCTCTAGTGTAATTTGGGTTGTATTTCCTAATGTTGCCCTTGGGTATGCATTTGTTTGCATTATTGATGATCTGATTAAATGTCTTGAGTGTTGTATTGGTGTTTATGATGGGTGTGCTGTTTAATGTGGTGAATTGTTCCTCAGTCTGTATTTTGAACTGTTCCCACTCAGCTTTCTTGTAATTTCTGTAAGTGTGCCTAAAGCTGTTGGGGCAGAGTGTAGAACGTGTTGTAATGATGATGGGCAGGTGGTCTGATGCCAGTTGTTTTTCTGTTCTCCAGTGTGTATGTGTTGCTAGTGAGGGGGAACAGAACGTTATGTCTGGAGAGGAGTTTGAGTATCCTGCTTGATGTGGTATGTGTGTATGTTCTGTATTATTAAGAATGAAGAGGCTGTTTAGTTGTGTGGCTATGTTGGCGCCTCTGGTGTTGCTTTGGTTGTGCAGATACCAACTAGTGTCTTTAGCGTTGAAGTCTCCTCCTAAGATGACATTAGTAAGAGAGGCCAGATTGTGTAACTGTGGACTGTAATTGGCTGGCACCTGAGGTGAACTATCTGGTGGGATGTAAATGTTGATTAGTGTGGTGTTGTGTTTTGCGCGTGTTTTAATGTTAACCGCCTGTATTTCTATCGTGTTATCTGCTTAGATTGCGTTTGTAATGTTTTGGGTGGCATCAGTGTAGCTAATGCTTTTGCGTATGTAAGTGATGAGTCCACCCCGTGACCCCCAGTACGGTCTTGACGGATCGCCGTGAAGTCAGGGATGGTGGGTGTTTTATATGTGCGTTTTAGTTTTGTTTCTTGTATAAGTGCTATCACTGCTATGTGAATGCTTTGTTTGTGTACGAATTCCCTAAGCTGCATGATTTTGTTTGTGAGGCCATCTACGTTGTACTGTAATATGCTAATATTATGCTTCTGGATGTGTCTCATGGTCCTATTGTGTCTATATGTTTGTGTATGGTGACATGTGTAAGTTGTAGTGGGGCCTGGATTAGTCTTAATGTTGCCGGAGAGTAAGCGTAGTCCTGGGAGCTCGCAATTGCTCCCCGTAAATTAAAAAAATAGCACGCTGGTATAGGTCCGGCCCCGGGAGCCGATCGGCAACAGGCCGTTGACTGCCAGTCTGGCCAACCGTAGACAGCCCGCTGCACGGAGATTTGAGGAAGTTTGGCCACCAGCGCGTTGATGTTTCAGGTTGACGTCGCCTCTTCTTCGCGTTGACGTGTCCCGCGCTGGAGGATACAGCCACTGTTAGAAGCTTCCTCGTCAAATGCTAACTGTCGACATACGTTGAGGTTTTTAGCTCCTTCCTATCAGTTTCTTATTATCTTTGGTCAAAATGTGCTGCTTAATACAGTCATTTCTTTTTGTACCTTATTTTCTTTGTTAATTTGTCCAACAATTTGGGATTGGAAGTATATAATTATTTCCTGTCCTGTCCTTCAAATGTTTTGATAAAAAGTTCTTTTAGGATTTTCTTTCAATCAAGAATAAAGAGAATGAATTCTTTACTAAATTTTGCTTTATTCTTTCTATCTCTTTACGGAAAATATCTCAGATGTAGTCGTTTTTGGATGATAAAAATACTGTTTAAACCGTTGCTGCACATCTTTATTCCTGGATTTTCAGAAGCCATTCATGAACATTTTCATGTAAACATTGCTGACGTAGGTAGCAATTAGTTGGTAAGGTTAGGTTAAGTCGTGATATTTTCGTTAGTTTTAACGAAAATATTCTGTCAAAATTGAGTGTGGCAATTGGCAAAAAGTATGGGGTCCGGGATAACAGGAAAGTACCGAAATTTGTTTTATATTAACTGCCAAGAGAGAGAGAGAGAAATTAGTTTTAAAATCTCAGTTGGTATGTCCAGAGAATGGTTAGTGTTAAAATTTAAAGTTGGCAACCATGTGGCTCATTTTGAAACAGATTTTCGCTGAAGTTTGTGATCGAAAAACGCGTTGTGTTTCATAATGCTTTTTAATGTAAATTCCGTTTATTATATTCGGTTTAGGCCAACTTAATCTCTCTCTCTTTCACTGTCATGTTCATCTTAATTCGCCCTACCTTTAATCACCGCGTTTCAAAAGTTAAATTGAATAAAATCATATAAAACTTATTTTGTGTTTCGGCTTCCCATTACCTTAGGGCCAGTGTTTCTTAACCTGGGGTGCTGAAATCGATTTTAGGGGGTGCTGGAATGAACAAAATAAATTATCAAGCAGTACTTTACTTACTTTACTTTATCCCTGTAGTAGTGTAGCAACTGTAGTCTCTGTAACCAGGTGAAGGGGGTGCTGGACTGCCTAGACCTAACTACAGGGGGTGCTGATGTCGAAAAAGGTTAAGAAACGGTGCCGAGTCAGCCAGCCATCTTACGCAATTAAACGAAATTCAATATAGAAAAACCGTTGAAGTTTGTAATACAGAACAAGTTTGATATAACAAATACCATTATAAGTAACTAAAAATTATGTTAATACAAATAAAAATCATTACATTAAGTCGAACCACTACACAACAACTTCACAGCCCACTCGGCATTTTTGCTTTCATGACAAGAGAAAAAGGATAGAAACTTATCAAAAGAATATTATTTACAGTTTAAAATAGAACTTGAGTTTAAAATAAAACATTTTACAAAGTAGAAAATGTTAGAGTTTAAAAATAAAGGTAATATATTACTTAGAAAAAATAGAAAAAAATGACAGAAGAACACAAACTTCCTCACCCGAGTCTACAGCCAGAAAGACAAATTGAGAGAGAATTAAAGCCAATAAAGCCACATAAATCCAGTTTGACGCTGGAATGCTGCATATGCTGTAATTAATTTTCCTGGTGTTTTAAAGTCTATGCGTGGGGCGTGGGGAAACAGAGGATGCCTTATAGATATAAATTTAATGTCATTTAAAACTCTCTGACAGTTACGTGAGTCAAGGCACACACACACACACACACACACACACACACACACACACACACACACAAATAGATTCTAAGATGTTGCAACTCTTTTGGCCAAGGATGCCTAGAGAGCTACGTCACCCTAGAAGTTACTAATTCTAATTTTTGCTGATAAAGTCAAATAAAACCTGCACGCTAATTCTGAGAAATAATGTGCTGTTGGTGTACTGAATTTCATACCACTTTGTAGTTCAAATATACTTACCAAGAGTCTGCAAAAATTGAAAAATTATGACATATTAAAGCTAATATAGTAAATAATAATTACATCAAAACTTTCAGAGGAAGTTCACGAATCTTGACAAGCGTTACTAAATTCAATATCAGTACTGAAAATACAGGTAATTTCTGTTAATACCTCTCATTCCAAAAAAATTTGAGAGATGCTGCTTCATTTCTTTTGACCATAGTTGCCCAAAAGGTACCTACCAACATTATCTTACATTTTCTCCGAAACGAATGAATAGAATTCGATGAAAATTTGCTGACACATTATACTGCTCACGCCATTTGTTTAACATCAGTTTGGAGAGAATGTAATTGGTTTGGACTATCGGAAGCACTATGGAAGCGGCAGGGCCGCCGCTTCCATTAGGCGAGGTTAGTAAATGCTAAGGGCGCCAAAGATCTGGGGGGCGCCAGCGCCTCCCGCCCTGTGCACGTCTGATAGTATTATGTAAGAACAACATGAAAAAAATAATGAAGGAATGAGAAGCATAGACAAATGATGAAAGGTTGTACGACGTTTGTACACCAGTTTAGCTTGACTGATATTTACATAATTAACTTATTCATCTTATTGGGTCATTATAGAACTTTCACTATTCACTATCGCTTTACTCGCTGTTTTGATTAGTCATGACACTTTCTTGAACTGTGAAATGATTTTATAATTTTATAATAAATGTATGTATTAGCAAATTAAAATAGATCAGTGTAAGGCAAATGGTTTCTTCAATATGGTACCTTGATTACTTTGTGGGCAAACCCAATCGTGAAGTGGGAGGCGGGTGGGGGCGCCAGCTGCAGTCCTGCTAAGGGCGCCAAATAGGCTGGCGCCGGACCTGGGAAGCGGCATTGATTGGCCTGCCTATTCGAGTGATCTCAAGCCGTGTGACTTCTTTTCTTTATGTGGAGATACCTCAAAGATAGAGTTTACCAGAGCAACCTAAAGACTTTGGAGGAGCTGAAATCAATCGAGTGAATGTCAAATCGTCGCCATTCCGACAGAGGTTCTCCACAGCGTGGTATCGAATTTTGGAATGAGGTTACGAGAAATCGTCGAAGTGGAGGGACAGCACATCGAACACATTGTCATATAATGGCTTGAGATGCTGATTTGAATGGCGTTTGAACTATCTTTGTACTCTCAGTAGTTTTGATAAAATAAAGGATTAAACTTGGTAGGTACCTTTTGGGCCACCCTGTATATATATATACACTATTTCGCAAATTTATTATTATTATTATTATTATTATTATTATTATTACAATAATAACCTTTATGGCTTAGATTTAGTTAGTCTTTCCTTTGAAATCGACTTTAAAAGCATTATTTAATTCTCCACATCGCTTTGATGTTTTTGCAAAGCAAATTCAATATACATGAAAACACCAACTTCTTGAGAGAGAGAGAGAGAAGAGAGAGAGAGAGAGAAAATCCCAATTGGTACCACCACGTTAGCAGACTTAGTGGAACTTCCCTTTTCTATTTAGTATTTAGTTAACCCTCACAAACAAGACAACGTCTTTCCCCTCTTTAGAAGTCCCCTCAGGAACAGCTCCTCGGGGAAATAGAACTGGAATTGGGAAGAGAAACTGTCTCAGGAAACAAAAACTCCTTTCTAAGCCCCCGTTTCCGACTGGGGTTTCTCTGTAAAGAGTTTTCCGACTTGTTTGTTTGTTTGTTTGTCAACTTGTTTGTTAACTTGTTTGTTTAAATATATATATATACAGTGCCGGCTCCAACCTTTTGGGGGCCCTACTCGCAAATATCCTTGGGGCCCCTAATATATATACAGTATATATATTTCGCCCAATAAAATGGTTTATATACAATTAAATATACAAAAATCTAATCAAGTTTATTTAGATAGATATATATCACATACATTCAAAACCTTTCTCTCCTGGCTTTTTGTATTGCAAATTCATCAATAATATTATCATAGGACAGCTTCCGGCCTAACTCCCGATTGATGCTCGAGATGGCAAGCCCACTCAAACCTTCTTATGCCATTGTTGACCTGAGGTACGTTTTAATTAGCTTCAACTTGAAGAAGCTCCTTTCAGCTGTGGCTACCGTCACCGGAAGAGTGACTGCAATTCTGAGAGCAATCCATAGGCTTGGATGTAACTCTATCAGCAGCTTCTCAGCAATTCCAGCGCAGTCATCTTCTGAGATGGCAGATCTGATGGCACACATTAAGCGTTTGTTTACATTTTATTTTTTATGATTTTAACAACAACAAAAATTGCTAGATTTTATATGGAAATAGAATGAATGGCGCTGCATGAATTTAAAAAAAAAATCAAAATTTGGCCCATTTTTTTAATTTTTTTTATTTCTGTCAATCATTCATTAATTAACTTTTTTAATACCGCTCGCTGGGGGGTTCTCCCGCCTCGCGGGGCCCCACGCACACTGCGTGATCTGCGTAATGGAACAGCCGGCGCTGTTAAAATATATATATGAAGATTTTTACTTGTTGCTGCATACAAAGTTTGAGCTTGGTTAGTTCAGAAAGAAAACGATTTAGCGTCTTATTGTTTTATTCTTTGTTTTGTTTGTTTGAAATTTGTTTATTTGTTATAAATAGTTACAGTGAAAATGAAAAATTTGTCTAACTCATTCGGTTTCTTGCTTTAAGGAAAAATATTTTGAAATGTACCACACTGACGCCTCTATTAAAATATTAATATTGACGACGTGGGGAGGAGAAATAATATATATATATATATATATGAAAAATTATTTCACGAAAGTGACACGTGAAAAATATTTATGATGAATAAAACCACGAAGGGAAAAGAAACACAAAGGGGTGCTCAAGCGCTTTCGTCTAATGACATCCTCAGGAACATGTGTTCCTGAGGATGTCATTAGACGAAAGCGCTTGAGCACCCCTTTGTGTTTCTTTTCCCTTCGTGGTTTTATTCATCATATATATATATATATATATATATATATATATATATATAATTCCTTATATGGATATCAACAGGTATATATATATATATATATATATATATATATATATATATACTGTACAGGGTGTATCAAAGGACTCGAAATCATTCCAAATTGGTGTTAGTCACTATTTCCAGAAAATATGATTTGGAGAAATGGTTGATTACAATTGGTGGAGTACAGCTTCATGGGATGAAGTCATGAAATCTGAACATTTACTGATGTATAATTGATACTTCACATGGGATCGAAATTATGTTACACCCTGTATACCTTACCTTTGGTTAGCTTCCGCTCGAATTCTTCATTCTGACGAAGGTCAAGCTTTTCACTCCACCTTAGACCTACAGTTTAACGTGGAATTCAAACCACGGCCCCACCAGCAGCCCAGCGTCTTAACCACTAGGCCACCCAGGGTACCTATTTATCTACTAACCTATCTACCAACCAATCTATGTTGATCCTAGTTAAGATTTCAGGGAAACAGGCACTTAAGGAGTTAGCTGTAATGGCTTCTAAGAGTTTTTCAGTCTTCTATTGAGGTTTCAGGAAGTGTGACGAATTGAGAGACATAAAATGGACCAAGAGAGAGAGAGAGAGAGAGAGAGAGAGAGAGAGAGAGAGAGAGAGAGATATGTAAAATGTTAGTGTAACTAATTATTTAATTTTTTAGCATAAATTGTAAATCAGAAGTCCGTCACTATATTGTTCAAAAGGATATCGATGTAATTAAAGATGTAATATATATATATATATATATATATATATATATATATATATTGACAGATAGCTGGTGAGGGAAGCTGTATTTTGGGGCTTCTTTACGAGTAACCCGTTGCCCACGTTGGGCCTTCCATCATGAAAACGAAAAGCTATAGTATTTGTCATTTACCATTACTCATTCGAACTATAGTGGATTTAATTTCCCAGAAGAGTTCCTTGTTCCAAGCACAGTCTGGGCGTAACATAAAAGTTTCTCAGGGGACCATTCTGAGTTGTATCATATATTATATATATATATATATATATATGTAAAGAACGACGCTTTGTATAGGAGAATTATCCGCGCAAGATGAGAGCGAAAGAACGAAACAAATGAAAAAATGAGGTAACCACCCGGGAATCGAACCCGGGATCTTCCGATTGCCGGTCAGATATGATAACCATTACACCACGGGCCTCACTCAATCAAAAGTCGTAATTCCTCTACATGCGCGCAGAAACCAATGCCCAAAGGGGCACCTCCCGCATGCCGTAACATTATATACATTATAACTGCAAACACGCAGTATAATTAACGTAAAGAACGACGCTTTGTATAGGAGAATTATCCGCGCAAGATGAGAGCGAAAGAACGAAACAAATGAAAAAATGAGGTAACCACCCGGGAATCGAACCCGGGATCTTCCGATTGCCGGTCAGATATGATAACCATTACACCACGGGCCTCACTTTACGTTAATTATACTGCGTGTTTGCAGTTATAATATATATATATATATATATATATATATATATATATATATATGGGACATCAGTATGACTCCTTTTTATATACACTGCAAAAGTGTTCCATACAGATCACCGTTTCTAAAAAAAGTAATCGTTTCATTTGAACTGAATATGGAACGATTTTGAATCAATTTTATGTTTAATGTTCATATAATTGCTTCAAAATTGGTCCAGAAATGAAAGTTTCCAACGGCTTCAGTGATAAACCTATTCGTTCTATAAAGAAATCGCTCCATGTCGGCTCATGCAGAAAATTTAGCACTTTTTTTTTTAGAAACGGTGTTTTGTATGGACCAACTTTACTTCTCAATGTTGGAACAACTTTCCCTTCTGGACCGATTTTGAACTAGTTATATCGATATTGATATTGAAAAATAAAATTGATTCAAAATCGTTCCACATTCTGCAAAATTGACCAATTATTTTTTTAAAAACGTTTGTCTATATATATATATATATATATATATATATATATATATATATGAAACAACTTTACAGTGTATGGACGGCAATATGATGTCTTGCTGCCGTAACTTTCTTTCGAATATACAGTATATATACCTCATAACCTCGTAGCAGTTCCGTGCGTTGGTCTCTATTCACACGAAGGTCAAGCTGGTGGCCCCGCCTCTCTCTCTCTCTCTCTCTCTCTCTCTCTCTCTCTCTCTCTCTATATATATATATATATATATATATATATATATATATATCTTACTTTTTTCCATCCGAATTGTTCATCCTGAGGGACAACAAGCTTTTCGCCACCTTAGACCTACAGCTTAACGTAGAATCCGAACCACGCAATATATATATATATATTATATATATATATATATATATATATATATATCGTTCTTTATAAGTTTAAAAAGGCATAATACCTTATATGCAGGTATATAAAGAATGGTATTAGGTACAGAAAAGGAGGAAGGAAGTCAAGCGAATGATGTTGAGATGAGAATCGAATGATTAAGGCTTTTAATTCATTTTGAAGAAGGAATCGTATCAAAAGGCATTTCGAGGCTTGCCTTCATCAATCCAGAATATCGAAACCACAACTTCTGCTCTGTTTCAACTCCGGAATAGGGAACTAATCAACTTATTCAATGCGGAGACAATAGACTACAATTGGCCGTGAGAACAAGGGAGAGAGAGAGAGAGAGAGAGAGAGAGAGCTTGTTTAATCTAATGATTGGGAATTGATTCAAGTTCAAAGGAAATGTTACTCATATTCAACAGATGAAGGAAGGAAGGCATTAAGGAGGTTATAAGACAAAAAAAGCGATTACGGAATTGGATTTAGATTATACACACACACACACACACACACACACACACACACATGGAAACAAACATAACATCTTTAAAAACCTGTGATGCCAACAACTAATGTATGGATGTATCTATATATCGAAAATGTGTATGCGTACATATATACACACCTATACAAGCGCATACAGGCATACATAGCATGTATTTTTATACACTTAATTATAGACATTCCCTTTCGTTAACGGGCTTGGATTGGGAAGCGGCAGTGTATTAAAATTTTTATTGGCAGTCGGAGAAGCAGTTGAAAAAATTAACTTTCCTTAATCACAATAATAAAACTGAACAATGAGAGATGAGGGAACCCGCTTTATTGGACCCCCGATTTATGAGGTGGGGGGGATGGGGTATGTGCCTTGATTGGATATATATATGAGAGATGTATAATATACATATTCATAGATCTCTCTCTCTCTCTCTCTCTCTCTCTCTCTCTCTCTCTCTCTCTCCAACAAATAGAGACACAAAAGGATAACCGTAATTTTCCAAATCAATCAAAATAATCAAATCAAATCAAGACCAGAAAAAAAAAAAAAAAATTTATAAACAAACAAAATAAAAAAAAACACCAACAACGAAAGCCCCTCCCCACCCACCCCCCCAAAAAAATATATCAAAACCCTTTAAAAAAAAAACACAAAAAAATAAATGAAATAATAAAAAATAAGTTTTATGAGTCTTAAAAATAAGGTATAAAATTACGTCGCTTTCAAGTTCCTCATTAGAAGACAGAATTTGCGGCTTCGAAATACTTTTCAATACAATGGAAGGCACCATCTTCCGCTAAATGTATTCATGACTATTGCGAGCATAAAATTTCGAATGAGTATTTTTTTATGGGTAACCTTATTAATTGGGATGAGTTATTTACTCGTTACAGAATCATGGGTAATGGGTATTAGAACTAGCTTCTGAGAAAACTCGCATCGTACGTTTGGCAAACATAATATAACATTTTTTTTTAAATATATTTATTTATTGTCTTTTTTCTTTTTTTTTGGTATGCTAATTAACAAGTAAGACACACTCACACACACACACACACACACACACTTTAAAATAAGTTACATGATGTTGTTGATGGACACTATATATATATATATATATATATATATATATATATATATATATATATTCTCATGCCCCATCGATATTAAAAAATTTTGTTTAGTTTTATGAGGAGTAATAAAAATGCTCATTTAAGACGAGAGACAAGCATGTAATTCAACCGACCCATTAATTGGCTTTTATTACAGTATAATTTTACTTAAATTAACGATGTTTACTCATTATATATATATATATATATATATCACAAAAGAATTGCACATATTTAACTTATTTTAATTGTAATTTTACGATTCTCTTATATATATATATATATATATATATATATATATATATATATATATATATGGGCGTCGACAGGATATTTTCCAGGTAGAGGCAAACTTTTTGAGTACATGCAACTATATATATATATATATATATATATATATATATATATATATATATATATAGTTTAGTATTTAATGGACAATGTTACTAAAATGCGCCCTTCTAGAAAATCAAGACTTGCATTCTTGTAGGAGCATTGCCAACCTTTTTTTTTTTACAACCTTGTCCAGAAACTCGGCCTTGTTTTCACTGACTTTGTCTCCGTGAACGCTCATCATGTAAAGTACGGAAGTACGATCATCTGTCATTGATGATTGCAGCCACGTCTTTACCCGTCGCAACGTACTGAAGAATCGTTCACCTACGCATCTCGTAGAAGGTATTGTGAAAACAATCAGGATTGCATTATGAATGGCGAGAAAGAGATCCGTGTGATCCAATACTTCGAAGAGACAGGGTGAAGTGAGAATAGGTCAAATTGAGGGGTATTGTCTTCTGCAAACCTGACCTGGAGGGATGATATAATTGAGTCGAGTGCCCAGCCGTGAGAGCTTGAGAGCTACACCTATTTCATCCGCAAGACTTTCCACTTTCGGGAATATGTCCTCGTGGAATCTGTTTTCCGCCTGTTCACGATGGTCGCGTATAATGACAACATCTGTTGAACATGTCCTTGAACCCTTAACAAATCCAAGTGAACAGCCTGCAGAGCTTGTGCCACTAGCTCTAATATGTCTGAATACTTAGCCATTACCGTTAATAAAACTAAGAATTGTTGTCTCTCCCGCACATAGTAACTGATGAGCTTTTTGACGAGCCTGAATGTTGCAATTTCCTTCTGTAACCAGAGTGTTCAACTGATCAAAGATAGCGCCAAAATTCTCTGAGAACGTTCTAATACTTTTGTACTTGGCAGTCGAACGTGTCCCATAAAGACGAGGCAAGTTCGGAATATTTCGTCTCGTCGATGAGCTTCCAAGAAAAAAACTTATAGTACCTTCTACTGTCCTCACTGAATTAAGGTCGTTCACTACAAGATTTCAGCCAATGAGAAGAGCAGTGAACAAAAGCAGCATTTGGGTACATCGATTTAATCTTAGCCTGCACCCCTTCATCCTTTCTCGCCATGGTTAAACAACCATCATAACCCTGTCCAAGAAGCTTGTCCAAGCACAGGTCAAATAAAGAGCATTGTTCCAATCTCTCGTTGGCAATTGCCTCTACACGAATATGCTCTAATGGAGCAAACCGTAGAAACTCTTCACGAACTTCCCTAGTGTCAACAAATCTCACACCAATGCATAATTGCTAAGTGCCAGAAATATCACTAATTTCATTTGCAATAATTGAGAAACCAATGCAATTATTGACTTCGGAGACAATATTTTCTCTTATCACGTCTTCACATAACTCGATAAGGACATTTTATGATTGCACAGAAGTATAACGGGTGCTACTGTAGTAGTATGCGGTCTACCTACGATTGGTTAGGTTTAATCATGATATTTTCGTTAAAACTAACGAAAATATCATGACTAAACGTAACCAATCGTCAATGGCGATTAACATTGGGATGTAAACAAGCAATTAGCAAACAAGATAAGAAACTATACTTCAAAGGTAGACCGCCGAATCGTAGGTAGACCGCATACTACAGTAGCACCGTATAACGAGCATTCTTAAGGGCATTTTCCAGATGATTGCGCAAAACCAGTTCACCTGCCTCTGCACGAAATTGGTACAGATCATGCACATTGCCCGATGTGCTATCTTTTCGACGTAAAGCAATATCACGTGTCCTACAAAATACTATAGCTATCAAAATAGAGAGCAGCTTGGAGAGACTTTCCTCAACCAATCGCCAGACTGACATCGATTCTACAAACTAAATTTAGTTTTGGTTGTTCGGAATCATCAAAAAGTTGTTAACATCTCGCAGTGCATTTTTGTGCCAGGAAGATTTTATATGATTTGTAGCACTGTCGTGAAAGTGTTTACACTTGGTGAAGGGCTTTGTAATAAAAGCTTCCTGCAAACTACGATGGACGGCCTGTGGAAACACCACATAGTATTTACATAATGCCCTTTTCATTTGAAATGAATAAGCAAGCCATGGGGAATATATATATTGAGCCATGGATGTTGGAAGCATCGTGAACCATTATTACCTCATTATTGCTGGGATATAGTTGTATTATATTATGATTAACAAGAATTAACTGAATTAGCTAATTAGCTTTCCATTGACGATAAATGTACAGCTGTAATGTTAAATAACGATTGAATAGCTAATCATCTACAGGATATAGCTAATGTACTATTTAAATACAATTCAATTATACTGATCAATGATTTAAAGTTGTTATTATTATGTTAATGTAAAATCAACAAGAATGCCATTATTAAATTAATCCTTTATAATACAAGTTCTCCTTTATAATAACGCTTCTCGCACGTGATCAACCTCATCAATGGACTGAGTCTGACGAATGACGATTTCCATTTCCCATCCGACATGGGTTCCAGTTTTGTATAAAGTTTAATATTGCTCTAATAAATTGTCTATTTTATTTCTAAAACTATCTACCGATTCTCTTCCAGACGTAGGTTTTTTTCCTCGCTTTCCTCAACTAAGAACAAAGATTGGTGCTGCCAAAAAAAATTAAATAGTTGTCTTAAACTCAAGGAATATTAATTCTTAAGGTTATTTATATTAGAAAAAATATATTTTCAACATAATTTATTAATAATAATAATTAATACACCCACAACAAATTACAGTGGTGGGGGGGCAAGTGCCCTCTTGCCTTTCTCTGCGGACGCCGTATATATATATATATATTATATATATATATATATATATATATATATATATTAATTTCGTATTACTTTTGTCTACTTGTACTGTCAGGACCTAAAGTACACTTTCGGGGGAAAAAAGTTGACCTAGAAATATGTAATTTCTAAAAAGCCTTAAAAAATTACTTATCTCTAATATTCGTCTTGTTTAATATTCTAATTTTTTTAGTGGCGGTAATAAAATTGTAAAAAAAAAAAATACAAACCAATTAGTAATTTATTATGCCTTTTAGAAAATTCAGGTATTTACAAGCGAATTTTTGTTTCGAAACTGTATCATCTGTTTTATAATAGTCGAGATACACTTGAACCTGCCGTACATGTATCGGAGTGTATCCTGACTTGAGGGATCGATGATATATATATATATATATATATGTGTGTGTGTGTGTGTGTATATGTATGTGTGTGTGTGTGTGTGTGTGTGTGTGTGTGCAGTATATCGGTATATTGTGTATGTATATATCACATAGAGAAAATAGAAATGTTATCGGTGCCATGTGTACAGTTAGACAAACATCATAAATATATTAATTAGAGATAATGGCGAAGTATGAAATTTGTAGCTCAGATACAGTTCGACTCAACCAGTAAAAATTTATAATTGGTTAATGAAACATTAAATCAATGACGAAAATTATATTAAAAACAAATAACTTTACTACATTTTTTAATAAAACTTAAATTAATAAGAATGGAATATATTAATAAACAAATTAAATTTTTTGTTTTTTTTTTGTTTGTTTTTTGGCGACTTTGATCAAAAGTTTAAAAGAAAAGAAATGATGCAAATTAAAAACAATAAAGCAACAAAAAACAATGAAAATAAGACTAAAATATAAAACAAGAAAATAAAACAAGAAAATAATAATAATAATAATAATAATAATAATAATAATTAAAACTACTAATCAAGAAAACTAAATAAGAAACAAATTGAAAAGAAAACCCCCAAAAATGAAAACAAAACAAGGAAAGGACGAAAGATAAAGTGGAGAACCGCACCCATATTGAGGACCTCTTCAGACACATTAATCTGGGAAAAGTTTTCTGCCGAAATAATTGAAATTCTTTGTTCCCAATACCGTTTTTGTATCATGAAACACAACTGATGAAAGAACATTATCTACCGAAACTATTTCAGATAGTAAACGAAATTTAAGTTGTTTTTTATGACTTTGGTTGGTTGTTTAAATTTGTTTATTTGGGTTTGTAAGGTTGTATGCTTTCGTGCATTGTTCTCTGTAAATAGGAAAGTTCCTTATAAAGACTTCAAAATGAAGTTCCCAAATAGACTTTTTGTAACTTTAACGTTCTAAGCAATAAAGGGTTCCCATTGACCATATATAGATTCCCCCCTTTGGTATATAGCTTTCTGGTCTATGCGTATATGGGGAGAAGAAACGAGAACCAGTAAGTTCCCGGTTAGTGTTTATGCGGTCCCTAGTTTAGAACCTAATTCTGAGAGGAACCTTTTCTTCGTGTGTTTTAACATATAATAAGGACCCAAACGGTTTAAAAATGTTAAGTCTTGCTGGACATTAGTACTTATAGCGTAGTTAACATTACGCTAGTTTTCTTGTTTTTTATATATATATATATATACACACACAACTTATTTTACATCTATACCGGATGGAAACAGAATCTATAATAGCTACACAAATTTTCTCTCACGCGATTCAATTGATAATAAAATGTCGATATAGCACAACATCCTCACTTCCGGTTTCCGATCTTAAGATGAAGGAAATGAAGGTAATTTAGAAAAGGTCCAAAATATCGATTTATCAGAATATTTTCTTTCGATTTGTGTCCCCTCGGAACTAAAAAAAATAAATGAGGAAAAATATATACATTCTACTCTTTACCTGATATTATGTTAATAATATTAACAAGCTATCAACCACTCTCCATCAACCAATCGACCAAACTCTTTGATACAAATCGACTCCAATATAATTTCTAATTATTTTTAATTGTCTGGATAAATTAACGAATAAATTAGTTAATACTTGTTAATACAATGTGACAGTGTTCGGCTCACACACACACACACAACACACACCTACAAACACGGGCACACACACACACACACACACACACCTACAAACACGGGCACACACACACACACACACACACACCTACAAACACGGGCATACACACACACACCTACAAACACGGGCATACACACACACACACACACACACACACCTACAAACACGGGCACACACACACACACACACACACACACACCTACAAACACGGGCATACACACACACACACCTACAAACACGGGCATACACACACACACACACATATATATATATATATATATACATTTAGTTTGCTTCCGCCCGAATTGTTCATTCTGACGAAGGTCAAGCTTTTCACTCCACCTTAGTTTATATTAGTTAAACGAGAGAGATTCTAACGTTAAAATTATGACTTAATGACTTCAAACGTCGTCGTAATGTAAGTAAACTATTCTTTGTTATTCAAGTTCGAAAAAGTTTTTCCAAGAAGAAACTCCTTTCTTCACGACGTGGGGGCGAGTATGCCCCATGGATCACCTGAGCCAGGGCAGAAACAGAGTAAGCGTCCAACTCAACTCACTCCACCCGATGCTAACAGCCTGGAGCGAACCAGCGACACGCCGCTCGGAGTTTGCCACCGTAACCACCAACAGCAAGCGGGCGGGTATTTTGAAAACGTTTATTTTAAATTTAAAAATACACTGAGTCTCTCCTTATAGATATTTTTCTAACTTTTCAACCTAGTAAACTACTACTACTACTACTACTACAAGTAGTAGTAGTAGTAGTAGTAGTAGTAGTAGTAGTAGTAGTAGTAGTAGTAGTTGTTCTCTTTCTAGAAAGAAGTATGAATGAAGCCAGTGCTCAAACTTCTGATAAAACTCTTCCAGAATTTGGGCGCCATTTTCTTCTTGGATGTTTTCCCACCTGAGTCCCGATTTTCATCAGGAACATTCTAGAATTACTCTTGAGACCTTTCATTGCTTTTTTTTTCCCCTCTTTTTTCTCCCCTCTTGACAAGAACAGCCGAGTTGTTGCTGAAACGTTGAGATTTTAAAACTCTTTTGGGCTTTCATTTGCTTCTTTCTTAATTTTGTAAGACGAGCGTGTGTGTATATATATATATATATATATATATATATATATATTCCCAATGTTCAAGACACGTATATTAATAGATTAAGTGCAAGTTGGAAGAAACGTCTCACTATGTGTGTGTGTGTGTGTGTGTGTGTTTCATAAATTAACCTAAGAAATTATCTTATTAACACGTAACCAAAACGAAACCAACATCTTGAATTACATCAATTAATGTATTTCTCGATATACGAGGGCCACTCATTATATTTTGACCCATTTTTCTTTCTTTCCAAGTTTCGTTTAAGTTCCAGAAATTTTGTAAACATATAGTTACATACCTTTTTTACAAGTTTTTATTTTTCCACATAGTCTCCATCCTTTTCTACGGCTTTCCTCCACCTCGAAACAAGGGCCTTTATTCCTTGCTGGTAAAAGTCCGCTGGCTTCCGCTGGAGCCACCTCTCAACCTCCTCAATAACCTCATCGTCACTGAAACTTTCTTCCACGAATAGCATCCTTCATTGGCCCAAACAAATGGAAGTGTGAAGGTGGCGCATCCGGGCTGTATGGAGGGTGTGGTAACACAGTCAAGCGCATTATTGTGATGGCTTCTCTTGTTTGCAAACTGTTGTGTGGTCTTGCGTCATCGTGCAAAAGAAGGACGTCTTCCAGTTTTCTCTCCGGTCGAACTCGTTTTATACGTCTCTGGAGTCTCTGTAGGGTAGCAATATATGCCTCTGAGTTGATTGTTTGTCCTTTCTTCATAATGTCCACCAGAATCACCTCTTTCATGTCCCGGAAGATGGTGGCCATAACCTTTCCTGCAGAGGGAGCCATTTTGAACTTTTTCTTGCGTGGGGAGTCTGCGTGATACCACTCCATGGATTGGCGTTTTGTTTCAGGTTCAAAGTGGTGTACCCAAGTCATCCCCTTCTGTCTCGTATCGAACCAACGACTCCGAAGCAATTTCATTTCTTTGGGCTTTGTGATCTTCAGTCAATTCGCGAGGAACAAACTGTGAACACACTTTTGAGTATCCCATTTGCTGAATTATCGTATTCACACTTCCTTCACTAATTCCTAGCTCCAGTGATAGCTCCTTGTATGTGACGCGCCGATTTGATCGAATGATGCTGTTAGCACGTTGCACAGTGTGAGATGTCAGCTGATGCCGGGTGACCGCTGCGTGGCTCATCATCGAGGCTGGCTTTCCCTCTCTCCGGTGATCTCACACGTTTAGACCAGCGTCCAACTGTGCTTCGATCAATAGCAGCATTTCCGTAAACGTTTTGTAGACGTTTTGAATATTTCCAACTGTTTCCTTCTCTGCGGTTAAGAACTCGATAACAGCTCTCTGTTTACGACGCACATCACTGTCAGACGCCATTTTCGAAACTGCGTTAACCATCGGTTTTATACAAGGGCGTTTAAAAGCGGTTTTATACAAGGAGAGGAGGTTCAAACTGGAAAACTCTGGTTATGTGAAGCGCAGAAAGTTCAAACTTATGGCCCAAAAGACATTTCAGCCCCATGGCCTATTATTTAGCTAAAAAAAAAATGGTGGGGCAAAATATATTGAGTGCCCCTACTCGATATCAGAAAAAGATGTCGAAACTGGAAATATCTTAAGGGCCTTAATTAAGCATTCCGCCGAGAAGATTGACTCGCATGCGTGCGATATCTAATCATATTAGTCACTGTTGATTTAATAATAATTAAAGATATGATAATCTAATAGTTCATAATATGGGCCTATAGAACGTTACTTAAGCTCATTTATCGCTGTCCGTTCTCTGTACGTTAGATCCGAGCCGAAAAGAACTAAACGTACTTTGGGTATAGAGTATTTAAAGAGTACATTAAATAGACCGAAGGTACACTGAGAGTACCAACAGATTTTAATCCATGGAGGACTGGAGGTGTACCCATTGTATTTTTCATTTAGTTCCAGACGACAGCGCTTGTAAAGAAGAAAAACATTTCATCTACTCTCTATTTACTATCAACCTACTATGTATTACAGTAATTTCTGCCAAGTCTTTATAGTGTTAACTTGCAAAGGTGGGCAGTTGCGGCGCAACTTGCGGCGCAACATTTTTGGTTGCGCTTGCGCTTGCGGCGCAACTTTTTGAAAATGGTTGCGCTTGCGCGTGCGGCGCAACTATTTCAGCAGAGTTGCGGTTGCGGCTGCGGCGCTACAAAAATCGTTGCGCGTGCCCACCACTGGTGTTAAGCTTCAGTATGCGTAGTCTTTTTATTTCCCCGTTCGGATGAAAGGTACACACAGCGGACAGTTTTTAAAGTGAAAAACCTTATTTTTATTTATGGCTTTAAACTGTTATATGCGATATTGGACTTACGACTTTTTTCAATTAATTCTTTTGAAATTTCAAGCCCATAAAATTAGAAACTTCGCAGTAACTCTAATTCAGTGCCACCTAATCTAGAAGTGATCAATACCTTAGTGTTCCAATGTGGCACTATAAGAAGATCTAGGTTACGCAGCAAAATTTAAGGTCTGCCTCCCAAACGGTGCCATACTTTGTATGTACCCTCCTGAATAAATTCTCTAAAAGTGACAAGGTTATCAAGGGAAAATTGCTCTTTCAATTTCGTTTATTTAACCCTAACTTAACCTAACCTAACCAAGCCTACCCTGCAAATTCGTGTGATTTGAAGAGATATACCACCGCTGAGCTCGTCAGTTTCATCAACTTCAATCAGAGGAGAATACCACGCTAGCCAATATATATATATGTATATATTAGTGATGGACCGGATGTCAGTTTTTCAACATCTGTGGATGCGGATTTTTAATTTCAATATCCGCGGATGCGGATGCGGATATTTAGTTAATCTATCAATATAATATAGAATTATGAATAATTATGAATAATAATAATAATAATATATGAATTATGAATGATCACTCAACAGCTACTGACATCAACGGATGGTCGTTCTGAGTTTTTGACTCACCAGTTGGCCGCAAACGGGCAGAGTTGTCAGATTTTGCTAATTTTAGAAACTGTGCAAATTTTGCAATTTGTTTGCTAGAGAAAATTAGCATTTTTATTTTTGCTAAAGAATTTACTATTTTTTGTATTTATTTACAATAATCTTGTTCGAAACACGATAGAGTGCTTGATATTATACGAACAATTTTATTCTGAAAAGTTACTGTGTTACTGTGAAACAAAAAATCAGTGGAGTGCGCACAGCGGCACAGGCAGTGTTTGTTGATTTAATGGTATTTATATTTTGAGGTTTATATATTTGTTTGTTAATTAATAATTAATTAATACTTTACATGAAATGTGCATGACTGGGCCTTATAAGCTACTTTATAAGCTAATTTAATTGTAAATTGCATCATTTATTAGAGGTAATATCCGCATAACATCCGCAGTCAGAAGTGCGGATGCGGATGTTAAAAAATATGCGGATGCGGATATCCGGTCCACCACTAATAATATATATATATATATTATATATATATATATATATATATATATATATATATATATATATATATATACAGGGTGTCCTAGGATTTTATGTCAATATTTCAGGAGATTATTTTTGAGGTCATTCCCAGTCAAAAATGTTCTATGAACATGAGTCCGATTCTGGGTATTTGAAGTTAAAGAGTGGTTCGCATATAATAATCCGTTTTATTGAACAAATGCTAAGTATGTACAGCTCAGTCTACAATAAATGTTCAAAATGGCCGCCTTCAGCTTGAATACACATTCTAACTCGTCGTAACATTGAATGAGTAACCCTACCAACAACGTCAGAGTTGTTCTGTAATCTGTATGCATTCTGCAGCATCCATAATTCGACGAAGCAGTTCATCTCTTCTGTTCGTTTTTTGCTTGTACACCATCGCCTTCATTTGGCCCCACAGATAAAAATCTAGTGGGATGAGGTCTGGTGATCTCGGTGGCGAGGCTTGTACATACTTAGCACTTGTTCAAAAACAGTTTATTATGTGCGAACCACTCTTTAACTTCAAATATCCATAGCTCCGTAACCGTTGACAATCGGACCCATGTTCCTAGAACATTTTTGACTGGGAATGACCTCAAAAATAATCTCCTGAAATATTGACATAAAGTCCTGGGACACGCTGTGTATAGGTGCAAGTTTTATATATATATATATATATATATATACATATATATATATGCATATAACTGCAATGACCGCGCAGTATATAAATGAATAGAAACGACATAAGTGTTAAGGAACGTTTCTGCACACGAGGAGGAGAGATAACGAACAATGAAAAATGAGGCGAACCGCCCGGGAATCGAACCCAGGGCCTTCCAATTGCCGGTTGGATGCTCTACCATTATGCTACGGACCTCACTCAATCACAAATCGAAATTCTCCCACATAGGGCAGAAACCAATGCCCTGGGCGTTGGATGGGTCGTCGAGGTCCACATCAATGGCCAGCCAGGAGCCCCGACTTGACACCGTGCGACTTCTTTCTTTGGGGGTGGGTAAAGGAAGAAGTCTACCGCACCAAACCGAGGACATTGGAAGAACTGGAGGACCGAATTCGGGAAGTCATGTCCTCCATCCCGCCGGAGTTCCTGCTAAAGTCAGTGGACGCCATTCATGGGCGGCTCCAGAAGCTGGTGGAAAGAGTTGGAGCCCACATTGAATTTTAGAGAAAACCTACCATGTATGCCTACCTTTTCATATTATTTCTTCTGAAATAAATGGATAATATACGTATTTTTTTACCAATCCAAAATAGGGAGCTACTTTCCGCCCACCCTGTATATATATATATATAACCTTGTTAACCTTGTTGCTGTTTCGTGCGCTGGTCTCTCTTCACACGGAGGTCAAGCTGGTGACCCCGCCTCTAGGTCTGGCTTGGTGGAGGAGCGAGTTGCTTTCTTGTGCTCTCCATCGTACATAACCAGGTACACCCTACACCCGGCTCATCTGGTACCGTCCTGAGCCAGACATCCAGTCTTCTCTTGAAGACTTCAACTTTGACCCTTGTAACGTTTCTGAGGTCCTTTGGAAGCTGGTTGAAAAGTCTTGGCCCCCTGACAACCACGCTATTTTCCTTCAGTGTTGAGGAGGTCCCTTGTCGGACCTTTAATTTGGGAACACTACACATTCTGCCTTTCCTATTTTCCAGTGTTGTTTGAATGGTAATTGGGTTTAGTTTTAGGTTTGGTACCAGTTTTTCGATCATTTTCCATATGTAGATTATGGTGTACCTCTCTTCTTCTTTCCAAGGAGTACAGATTTAGTTTACGTTGTCTTTCCCAGTAGTTGAGTTCTTTGTAGCCATCAATCTTGGCTGTGAAATGTCTTTGCGTTTCTTCTACTCTATTAGTTTCTTCCTCTTTATATGGGGACGTCAAAACTGAGCAGTATTCAAGTTTTGGTATAATCAGTGTTTTCAACAGGGGAATCATTACTGTCCTGTCCCTTTTTTAAACGTTCTTAGTACCTGTCCCGCGGCTCTTTTTGCTTTATTTATAGCTATCTGATTTTGTGTTTCGAATTTCGCATCATCTGTCATCATTACGCCCAGATCGATCGCTTTCGTGCTTCTCTGAATTTCCTGTCTATCTGGAGCATAATATGCAGTCTGTTTAAGTTTTTCTTTTCTACCATATCTCAAGAGCTGAAATTTCTCGGTGTTAAATGGCATGTTATTGTCTTCTGACCATTTGTATATTTTGTTCGTGTCCCTCTGCAAAGCCTCCACTTCATTTACATCGCTGTTTTTTCTGCTGATCTTTGTTTCATCTGCGAAGGATATTACTATACTGTTGCTGTTTACTCCGCTGTCTATGTCTGTTAGCATGATAATGAAGGGGAGTGGGGCCAGTACTGCTCCTTGTGATACTGAGCTGCGTACTTCCGATTTTGATGATGATATACCTTGAATTTTGACGACCTGTAGTCGTTCTCTGAGAAAGTTGCAGATCCATTTTCCCACTTTGCCTGTTATTCTCATATATTTCATTTTATGTGCTATTATACCGTGATCACATTTGTCGAAAGCTTTAGCAAAATCTGTGTATATGACATCGTAGTTGTCATTGCCTCCCAGTGCATCTAGGATATTGTTGTAATGTTCTATTAGTTGTGATAAGCATGATCTACCTGATCGGAATCCGTGCTGATTTTCGTTGCATCTTTCCAGTGTCTCCAAGAAATCATAAATTTTCTCTCTAACTATTTTTTCAAATACTTTGGTGAGGTGGAACGTCAATGACACTGGTCTATAGTTCTTTGCTTGAGATAAGTCCCCTCCTTTATCTATAGGGACAATGATTGCTCTTTTCAAGATGCTCGGTATTTCCCCACTGTCTTGGGATCTTTTCCAATCCAGTATAAAGGTGTAGCTATTTCATTTTTACAGTTTTTAATCAATAATGCGTTCCAGTTGTCCGGACCTGCAGCTGCATGTGGTTTCATTTGTCCTATAGCTCTCGCTACATCTTCTGGGATAAAATCAAAGTCTGTTATGCACTCTCCCTGCAATTTCTCTTCATAGAATGCATCTATGTCAGGTATCGCTTTGTCACTTTTTGGGGTACTGAAAACTGATTCATACTGGGCTCTCAATGTTTCAGATATTTCTTTTGGATCGTCGGTTAGTTCATTATTTCTCTTCCTTAAGGGCCCAATAGCGCGCGCGTTTTTGTTTTCCTTTTCACATAGCTATAGAAGTATTTTGGATTTTTCTTTATTGCTTCTACCGCCTTTTTCTCTTCCCTCTCTGTATAGTCCTTAATCAGGACTTGTATTTCCCTATCGATACCCTCCAGTTTTTCTTGTATTACTTTCCTGGCATTATCTCCGCAGTTAGATAACTTCGCCTCCACTCTCTCTCTTTTGCAGAATATTCTTCTCTTTTGCCTCTCTAGCCAGCTCCTCTTTCCTTTTCGCTGTGATTTCGGAGCATATTTTTCTAAAATTCTCACCGTCTTTTCTTCCAAGGTTGTTAGCATTTCTTCAGTTGTTTTATTCTCTAAAACTGTTCTCCACTCTATTTGGGCCATGTGCGATCTGATTGCTTTCAAATTTATAGTCTTGGAGTTTAAGTTAAAGGCCCCAAATTTGCTTCTTTCCTCAATATGTATTGTCTTTTAATGTTGTCGTCATATTTGTTGATATCTCGATTAAGTTGTGGTTTGAGATAATGGTTGGTGTTATTTTTATATCAGCAATCAAGTTCGTGTTATTCGTGAATACCAGATCCAGGCAGTTATTTTTTCTGGTATTTTCTGTTATCTCCTGTGTCAGCATAAACTTATTTGTGAGAGCCATCAACATTTTTGCTTGCTCCTGGTCTTCTCTTGTGCCCCCCTTGTCCTGTGTATATATATATATATATATATATATATATATATATATATATATATATATATATATATATATATATATATATTCCTATCCACCTTTTGTATTTTATAAATGGGAAGTTAAAGTCTCCGACATCATTATATTGGGGGATGGAGGGTGTATATATATATATATATATATATAATATATATATATATATATATATATATATATATATATATATATATATAATGTAAAACGCAACCCCAAAATCATAATTAAAAGTACATCCATCTTTTATTATGAGACTCTTTGTGGCATTTAAATATACACCTTTTGATTGCCAATAAAAATGTCTATTCGGCTTTAAATTAGTCAATTCACACCTATTCAAGCATTTTGACAAGTCTGTGAATGTCTGTTAATGTTTGTGAATGCGTTTCCGGAAAGAAAATGGACCGTCAGCTGTCCTTTGAATTTGAGGTGTCAATCAGCCATTGAAAAAATCACGCCTTAAGAGAAGGAACATTTTGTGTCCCCGAGGGTCATTCGTTGTGCGTTAAAATAATTGACGCGTTATTTTGTGAATAAAATTTGTTAAATTTTTCACTTTTGTTCGGCCATATTTTATTTTCTTTGCGAAAAAGAATTTTTCCTTTATGCTTGTTTACTTCCAGAATGTAATAAGATTATTTTTTGGTTATTTTATATTTCATTTATTTTATTGTATTTTATTAATTTATTTTACTTATTTATTTATTATTTCCCTTTCCTTTATGTACAACACACACACACACACACACACACACACACACACAAAAGGAGGAATTTGTTTATACCTCGTTGGGGATGGACGCTTTGTTTCTCTGTATTAATATCAAAGTAGGAATTTCTCGGCGGTTTATTCTATCCGCACCCGAAAGTGTATAAAATATCAGTAAATCCGCGTATGTAAATTATAAAGTGAAAGTTATTGAATGTAAAAAAGTGGAATATAGTTTTACACAAATTATCACAAGTTAAAATATATATTCAATCGAAGTAAGGTTGTCATCTGAGAAAAGTTAGGAATAAGGTAGGAAAAGGGTTGTAAAACCAAACCCTCATGACTGAATCTCGCCCAAACGAAAAACAGGGAAAAAAAATTTGTGCATATATGTGTGTGTGTGTGTGTGTGTGTGTGTGTGTGTGTGTGTGTGTGCAGGGCCGTTTCCTGGCATAAGCAGACTAAGCGGCCGCTTAGGGCTCCGCTGCTACTAGGGGCCCCTAGACAGGCTCCCAGGTCATAGCTCAGTGGGCAAGAATAGGAATATAGCTGAAGTTATTATTAATATTACTGTTATTATTATTATTATCCTTACTATTATTATTATTATTGTCGTATTAATTAAAGTTTTTGTATGAGACAAATGTGACAAAACGGAGACAAACGAAACGTTTTGGTCGTTATGTGTAAATAACTATTGCGAGATCTTATTTCTATATTATTTAACTTTATTCTTACTATATGCTTATACTTTCCTAAATGCTTAATTTTTCTAGTATTGTAAAACATTATTTCACTAATTTACTAATTATTAAGAGATTTTGTAACACTTTAAAACCTAGGATTATTTTCGTTATGTTTTCAAGTTTATTAATTCTTTTCTCATCTTTTTCAGATAATGTGAATTTTGTTGGTTAAAACCTAAATGGTCTGATTATTATTTGAATGTATTTGATTAACGTTACAATTATAACAATTATTATTATTATTATTATTATTATTATTATATTATTATTATTATTATTATCATCATCATTATTATCATGATTATTATTATTATTTAGCAGATTAGTTGTGGTTAACTAGATGTGACTTCGTGCATCTTGGAAAATGAAACGACATTATCCATCAGGAGCTGAAAAATGGAAAAAGAAGAAAATAGAGGAGAGAAGCTTTCCAGTAGCACAGGTGAGATGTGCCACTTGTATATTCTTATGATTACAGTTCAGGCAACTAGGTTAGGTAGACCATCAAGCTAGGCAAGTGCTCAGGAATCGTGTAGAGTAAGCTAGCCTCTGTAATATTTATAATATTTCGAAATGTGAAATTTAATGGATCACATCACCTCAAATTCTGTTCACACAGATCAATTATCAAAGAAGATAAGAAAGAGTATTTTAGCAAAAATTAACAGAATATGTAATGTTATGTTCTTCTCAGGAGCACTACTGAAATATTTGGAAAAGCCATCCTCAGCAAAGCCTGATGAGCATCGTGAGCCAACAGCAGGACCATCCTCTATGCAACCTCAAACACCAGTAGAAGTAGAGCCTGATGAACCAACAAGTGGCCCATCTTCTGTTCAGCTTCAAACACCACACACAGGCATTTCTACTGAGCAACAAGAACCAAGATCTGCTCCACCGCTTGATCCGTATGACTGGCCAGTTGTCCTGTCAGATGCCTTGAAGACAGATCTGGTGTCTCGAGGACCATTTAAAATCAGTCCAGATTTCACATTCCTTAAAAGAGAGGACGGTAGAAACGTTCATCACCATTACATGTACAGAACATTAATTAATGGGGAAAAATAAAGCGAAGCTGGCTGATGTACTCTAGAAGGAATGATGCTCTTTATTGCTTCTGCTGCAAGTTGTTTTCAAGGAAGTCGTACAAACTAATTACAGATGGACTTTCAGACTGGATAAACGTTGGTTCGCTTCTGAAAGGCCATGAAAATAGTTCAGAACATGCAGATAACATGGCAACATGGAAGGATCTGGAACTGCGGCTAAGAACTGGGAGGACCATTGACCAAACTGAAATGTCATTAATAGAGGTAGAGCGAAGACGCTGGCGAGATGTTCTCACACGTCTTGTAAGTATAATCCAATCACTGGCAGAGAGAAACCTTGCTTTCAGGGGGTCTTCCTCTACATTGTACAATCGAGACAATGGCAACTTCTTGAAGGAAGTTGAGCTGCTTGCCAAATTTGATCCAGTAATGAAACAACACGAAGCTCCTGACGAACCATTTACAGAAGCCTTAAAGAGGCTGGAAGTCAAATTTTTCAATGTGGTGGTGGAGTGTGCCATCGGGTCAATAAATGAGAGATTCAAAACATTAGATGATGTGAGGGACATATTTGGGGTTCTCCTAAACTTCACCACAATGAACAAGGAAGGCTTGTCCTGCAAGTGTGAAAAGCTCTCTAAGATACTGAGCTCTGGAGCTGATTCTGACATTGATGGAAGAGAACTGGCCCTCGAAATTAAGAACTTGCCGACTTTACCTTCACACAACATGACTGCATTGGAGCTTCTCTCCTTCATTCATCAGAAGCAACTGGAGGAACTATACCCCAATCTCTGGGTTGCACTAAGAATTGCCTGCACTCTACCTGTGACAGTAGCGTCAGCCGAGAGGAGCTTCTGTAAGATGAAGCTAATCAAGAACTACCTCAGATCATCAATGGGGCAGGATCGCCTCAGTGGCCTTGGCATCATAAGCATCAACCAGGACGTTGGCAGGGAGATTTCATAGGATGATGTTATTGATGATTTCGCCCAGAAAAAATCTAGGAGGCAAAAATTTTGAAGATACAAACTGTTCTGTATAACTGTTAGCTATTACACGATTGTATCGTAGAGTTAGTAATTGTTTGGTAGTTGATAATTGCATTATTTTTTTATACATAGTTCTGTGTCATTTATTCTAAATAATGTATAAGCTAATTTTCAGGAATTTCATGAGTATTTTTTCTGTTTGTCTTCTGAAAGTACATATTTGTTGTTTTGGACATAAATGTTTCATTAAAATTGTTTCATAATTGTTTTTTTATTAACATAGCCATTTTTTGTATGTGTGTGCTGAGGTGATGTAGTAAGGCGTGAGTTGGTGGATGGAGGGGTGGGGCCTCAAATGGGTATACTGCTTAGGGCCCCCTAATGACTAGAAACGGCCCTGTGTGTGTGTGTGTGTATGTGTGTGTGTGTGTGTGTGTGTGTGTGTGTGTGTACTGAGCGATTACGATAATAAATAACATGGCTATGGATCCAAATTCTCGCCTAATTTGAAATTTATGTACAGTAATCTAGCAACAACTGAAAACGAAGCAATCAGGTGTGATTTTTGCCAAAAACCGCATGACTTTAACCGTATGAATTGGGACGATAGGAAAATATTCCTTGTATCGAACGTGAAACAAATTACGGGCATCACATTTCTGCGCGACTCATGTACGGAGATTATAAACTCGTTTGCGGTATTTAAAGAAATGGAAAACACGAATAGGAATGCGAAAGAGAAAGAGAGAATAATAATAATAATGGGAGGAAACGATGACCAGAGAATGTCCCGAAGGTAAACGGTGTGAACGAGAGAGAGAGAAACAAATGAAAAGATAACGCGTAAAGAAGATACATTTGTAGAAGAAAGAAAAGAAACAAGTACAATCCGTGATGTGATAAAACTACTAAACGAAGATAATGATAAAAATACCATAAAAACTAAAAACGTAAAAAATATTGTATGCAAATGTTATGCAAAAAGGCATTGCAGATACAGGGATGGGCAATGTATTTATGCATACCCCATTTTTTATGTAACTTTCATTACAAAACTGGATATTATAAATCTGAAAAAAAAAATGCAAGTTCCACTACTTTAGTACCTACATAACTTATGCAAGATACGGGAGATGCAAGTACGGGAAAAAATGCCGTTACCGCCACCTTCAAAGGAACAAGACAGTTGAGTAGTCAAAATCATCAGCAAACAGGGTTATCAACTTTTAGATGTAGCCAACGCAATTCAGCTGCTAAATACCATTCAATAAATACAAAAACAATTGGTAAATACGGGGATCCGAGAGATGTAGAGATTAAATGCAGAAAGAAATTAAATACGATACCGGGACAACACGTATCGAAACAGATAAAGGAAAAATTCTTGAAGGATCACAGGGCAACGAAAGATACACCACCAGGGGATACCGAATCTGAATTAGAAGAAGGGTGAAAGGTACATAAAGAAGGTTGAAAGGTACATAAAGAAGAAATTGAAAACGAAAAAATAAAAATAATCCTAACCAACATACAAGTCCAAAAACCAAACCATTACCTGGACAAAGTCACAACCTGAAAGGACTCATGCAAGAAACAAAAGCAGGCTTTATATACCTCACGGAAACCCATCTAAAAGACTGTCAGACGAATTGTAAAAACTCTGAGTTTTGTATTGACGAAAAAAAAAAAATACAAAACGACAATTATAACAATTTGAACCGACAGAACAGTAAGACGAAAAGGAAGATATGCTATTTATACACGAAAAATATATGGCAGAAATGACCATAAGTACTTCAGACAACTACGTAGAATTAGAAGCAGCAAAAATCGAAAAAATAAACATGGTACTAATTATAACATATAGACCACCGAACACTCCAACTACAAAATTCTCAGATACCATTACAGAGGAGAGGAACTGGATGAAAGCTCTACACCCCCCAACCACAAATATTATTATCTGCAGTGTTTTTAATTTCTCATTTGTGAAATATAAAAGGATAGGAAGAAATATACTGTATGTATAAACTAACACAAGGGAGGCACATACGAAGACCAGGAGTAGGCAAAAATGCTGTTAGCTCTAGCTTATAAATTTATGTTAACACGAGAAATAACGGAAAATACAAGGAAAAACAACTGCTAGATTTGATATTCACAAACAACAGTAACCTAATTAATAACATAGAAATATCCCCAACTATAATATCAGATGACAACATTATTGAAATAACACCCAATATAAAAGCAACAGGAAAAGAAAGAACACGCGCTATAGAAAGAGGGTCGAATTGAGAACCATACAGAGAAAGAAGATGACGCTATAGAAACTATAAAGGTTAACTCGAAATAATTTTATAATTTGCAAAAGGGAAGATGAAAAATCACGCGACTATTGGACCTTTGAAGAATGAAAACAATGTTTCAACAGATGATCTAAAAGTATCTGAAGTATTAAGAGTTCGATATGAATCATCTTTTAGTATCTCCAAAGCTGATAAACCAATATGCGACAAACGATTCCTTTGAAGAAGAATTATAACGGACTTTGATTTCACAAAATATAGTATCACACAAGCTATAGGGAAACTAAAAACACACACGGGCAGTAGGTTCGAGCAAATGGAATACCACAATAATCAAAATCTGTAGGAATAAAATAGCTAAGCCCCTATATTGGATATGGAGACGATCACTAGGCACGGGAGAAATACCAAGCACCATGAAGAGAGCGAACGTAGTTCCAATAATATAAAGGAGGAGGAGATCGATCCGAGTCTAGAAACTATAAACGACTCTCCAAAGTACTTGAAAGAATAGTTAGAGAAAGAATTTATGACTTTTTGGAAACTCGGAAAAAAATTAAATGATAACCAACATGGATTCCAGTCAGGAAGATCATGCCTATCGCAACTAATGGAACACTATAACAACAGTAGTGATGCGCTTGAAAGTAATGAAAACTATAATGTACATCAGTGGTCGAATTGTAAAATTTTAACAAATGGGGATGGTGATGGTGGTGAGTGTAGGTAGGGTAGTTAACAAGGGGGATGCCATCCCCCTCACTCCCCTCAATTCTTATTTTATAAGTACTATTTTATACATTATATATATATATATATATATATATATATATTATATATATATATTTTTATTATAATAGTAATATTAGATAGTTCAGAATAAAAGTATCAGTAACTTGAAACTATTCGGTTATTCTGACTCCGACTGCTGTATTAAGTCGGATTAGCGAAGACTTACATTATATATATACATTATATATATAACCTAAGGTTAACCAAAGGTTATATATATATATATATATATATATTATATATATATATATATATATATATATATATATATATATATATAATACACACAGACCATGCATGGAACAAGAAACTCTTCTGGGGAAATTAAATCCACTATAGTCCGAATAAGTGATGGTAAATGACAAACACTATAGTTTTTTCTTTTTCACGATGTTAGCCCGACGTGGGCAACGGGTCACTCGCAAAGAGGCCCCAAAAATGTAACTTCCCTCACCAGCTATCTGCAAAGCAAATAGGATCCAGCTTTGGGACAGGATCTAGGGGTTACAGCTACACTTAGCCCACTATATCCATAACCTCAATATAAAAGGGATTCAGAGAAGCTTCACAACCAAGATCAACGGATACAAAGGACTAAATTACTGGGAAAGGTTACGTGAATTAAATTTACATTTGCTGGAAAGAAAAAGAAAGAGGTACACCATTATTAACACTTGGAAAATAATGGAGGAACTAGTCCTTAATCTTACTTTGAACCCTATAAAGGCTATAACCACTCAAACAGTGGAAAGTAGGAAAGAAAGAATGTGTCGTGTTCCCAAATTAAAGGCTAGACAGGGAGCATCTTCAACCCTGAAGGAAAATAGTTTTGTTGTAAGAGGACCAAGACTGTTCAACCATCTGCCCAAGGAACTAAGGAACACGATCGATGTAGCGGTGGATATCTTCAAAAGAAGCCTAGACGCCTGGCTCAGAACCATAGGCGTATGAGGCGGGGGGTCTAGGGGGGGGGGTAGCCCCCCAGGACTAGGAAATTGAGCATTTTCAGAGCAAATACTGATATTCCTTTGGGTTTTTTTTTTTACTTCTTGAGGTGAATTAATTACTTGCTACTATACTTATAGTTAATATTTAAAACGTAAGTTGAGGACTTACTGAATTCTATATCAACTGCAATGCCGTAGTTTTGATTCTCATTTAGAAATGTTATAGCAAAATTTTATCTCATTTTTGTAAATTGTAATGTTTTTTATATCAAAAAGGCTTTAATATATGTTACTCATACTCTAACCTTTGTGTTATTTTATGTTACACATAGTGCTTATGCGGAAATCAGGGCACCCTGAAAATTTTTAGGGCAAATCCCCCCCCCCCACCACCAGTAAAGTGCCATCCCATACGCCTATGCTCAGAACAATTCCAGATGAGCCGGGAGTACCTGGCTATGTGAAGTGAAGAGCGTAAGAAATCAACTCTTTACTTCACAAGCCAACTGAAGAGGAGGGGCAACAAACCTGACCTCCGTGAAATGTGGAATCATCGCACGGAACATCTAAAAGGTTGCAAGGTATGTACTAGAACGCCCGCTGCAACTCTGCTCAGCAAAAGCACCCCTAAAACAGAACTTACGGGGTAATTAGGAGGGGCGGGTGTGTTATTAAAACCTCCCTTGGTTCTCCCTTAATGTTTATAGTAAATTTGGTGTAGACTACCCTAGCTGTTTAGGCATGTATAAACGAACATAGAACATCAGACATCATCATCCCATATATATATATATATATAGAGAGAGAGAGAGAGAGAGAGAGAGAGAGAGGAGAGAGAGAGAGAGAGAGAGAGAGAGAGAGAGAGAGAGAGAGACTACAGTATATATTAAAAAGCTACTTCTACGTAAGAAATTCCTTCCAGCCATCCGTACCCCTAATGTTTTGGATATGAACACCCTGTTTTTCTTCAGCAGGATGGGGCTCCTCCCATATGTCACGGTACTGTTCGACAGTACATTTTTTACACCAAGGTTATGCTATGTAACTAATGTTTAGGTTTTATTCTTTTATGAATTTATCAATTTATTCGACTTACGACATTTGATCGACTTACCATTCTATCGACAGGTTATATTAGGTTAGGTTAGGTTAAGTTAGGTTAGGTTAAGATAGATAAAATTACGTTAGCTTAAATTAGGTTAAGTTAGTTTTTAAGAGTGTCGATATTTTGTCGACGAGATAGGAATAAGTCCAATTTATCCTGCTTAATTTCATCCTTTTATGGACCTCTCTCGTATATCCTCGTACTGTAATACATTTTTATTTAATTTTTTTTGTAACGGTAAAAGTTATATGACGTTGGGGAGTGGGGAGTGCGGGAGGGGCGACGAAGAGGACCCTTACCGCTTTATAAATGAGATCCGAAGCATTGGTCGATACATCATCTGATGAGTACAGAGGATGGTCACTCATTCAATTACTGAACAAACCCAGCGTCGTTGACCTCTCTGATCTAACGAGAAGTAGCGACGCGCTGCGGCAAAGTCTTAGCCCGTAGTACCTGGATGATGTGTTTCTGGCTGCTGGATCGGAACGCGGGGTTCGCCATAATGACTGGCCGCCAAGGTCCGGAGCTCTAACTCCATTGGAGTTCTTCTGCTGGGGTTACAGTAAAGATGTGGTGTACAGTGTCACAGAAATGTGGCGTACAGATTCACAAGAATGTGGTGTACAGATTCACAAAAATGTGGTGTACAGTGTCAAATCGAACAATGTAAATGACCTTAAAACTTAAATCACAGCTGCATTTAATGAGATACTACAGGACATGTGTGCTGCTGCTCGCAAACCTGTCATAAACAGGTATGAAATGTGCATCACTACAGGAACGTGGTCATTTCAAGTACATGATGAATTGAAGTCAGTCACGTGGGGTGCGCAATCATAATGGCATAATGGCATCCATTGTGAATAAGATTTAGTGCCTCTCAAATCCACAGCAATGATTACGTCATCGATTACATCTAGTAATTACATATTAACAGTTGTCTTTCATACTTTACTTGTAAATAAAGTTTACTATAGGTATTTTTGGAACACCCTATATATATATATGTGTGTGTGTGTGTGTGTGTGTGTGTGTGGTGTGTGTGTGCGTGTGTTACATTAATTTCTAGCCAATTTTTTACAGTGCTAAGCGTCAGTGAATATTATTTCATGTGTTAGAATTAGACCAAATACACTCGTAGACTCGAATCCATTTGTATGCAATGAAAATTCTTAGATCTTCAGATAAATCCCTGAATTAGGGAATAACAAGTTGTACCAAGCATTTTAAACGTTTTAAAACGTAAAAGAAATTTCAAAGTATAAATTAACTCCACTGCGCGTCAACGTAAAATTCGTGGGTTTAACCCGTGCCTAATTAAAATAATCATAGACTCTCACCATTGTAAATCACACACACACACACACATACACTCACATATACACATACACATACACACGCATACACATACACACACATACATATACACATACACACACACATACACAAAATAGTATTTTGTTTGCACCCATAACGAAAATATCGTATTAGCGTTGGTTAAATAATTCATGGACTGGGAACAATGAAAAAATAAAACCAAAAATCATAGACTCGTTCAAAGATGTTCAAAGACTCGAACACAGACTCGAAATCTATTTTAATAAAGACAAATAACCAGAAATTATAGTCGACCACAACCTAAAGAGAAAGGATATATCAGAATCATGAACGAAACGACCTTATATAAGAAACGACAACGTTTCGAACTCGTAAATGTTTCTCCTTCATTTAGACATATGAAACGTTAGAAAAAGAAAAAGAAGAAAAAAAAAGAAGAAAATGAAAAATTAAATCGTTTATAATTAAGTGGATAAAGTGGATAAAGGAAAAATATAAAGAAGGATTTTCTTTTTTTAAATCTTTTGCAGTATATTGATAAATAAATTGGAGGAGTGTGTGTATATATATATATATATAGAAAAATCTCTCTCTCTCCTCTCTCTCTCTCTCTCTCTCTCTCTCTCTCTCTCTCTCTCTCTCTCTTTCTCTTTAATTGGCTCACATATTTCTTTCGTAAGTCATTCAATAGATAGGTATTTTAAGCCCCTAAAAAGGGATGTAATTGCAGATATGTTTTGTGGGTCGTAAAACCGCGAAATGTTTAGGAAGTTTTGATACCTAAATTATATAATATATATATATATATATATATATATCTTAGAAACAAGATACATTATACAAATAAATACAAGTTAAAAATACATATACAAAAAATATGGTTCCTTTGATGAGATTAGTATCGCAAAAGTAATCGTCTTCAAAAATTAATCACCAACTTACAAGGGGATTATTATCAAATTGTACGCCAGTACTTAATAGTTCCAATATATATAATTCTAAGACTAACTTTCTATACTTGCGCATCAAATTAATCATACTTGAGTGTGTGTGTGTGTGTGTGTGGTGTGTGTGTAT
>JAJOZX010001972.1:435000-460000 GCA_023014485.1 Bathynomus jamesi
GCTTTAACAAAATTCTTCATTAAACCAAGTTTAATGTGAAGAGGTGGCAGATAGATCTTTTGGGGATCCACTAAAGGGACAGACTGGACATTGCTTATCCGTGGGACATATGTATACTTAAGTGGCCAGTCACTTTTGGTGTAATGTTCTATAGTGGCGCGACTGTCCCACAGGCAAAGGAAACAACAAAATTTTGTGGATCCTGACTGCATACCCATAAGCATTCCTATAACTTTTAGATCTCCACAAACATTCCATTGATGACTGTCGTATTTGATTGCCTTAAGTAGTATATCCATATTGTCATATGTCTCTTTTAGATGGACGGAATGGGCAATGGGGATGGATGGCATTATATTACCATTATGCAAAAGAACTGCTTTCAGGCTTCTCTGCGACGAATCAATAAAGAGGCGCCACTCAGATGCCACATACGTCTGAGATATGGCTGTAAATAGTCCATTGATGTCATGGCAATAACAGAGAGGACCGTCTACCTACTGAAAAGAATGCTGTTAATTCAAAATTCCGCTTTCGGTAGTAACTAATACGAACATTGTTCTCAAGTAAATTGTTCTCCTTTAGTCTTGAGGCGAGAAGCTCTGATTTCTCTTTAGACAGCGATAAGTCTCTAACAAGATCATTCAACTGTCCTTGGGTTAACTTTTAGGCTCTAAATGTCTACCTTCAAAAGTGTACTCTGGTTCTGTAGATGGTCCAGAAACGCCAGTTGCACCTTCATCACTTTCCATGTCATCTATGATAGAATCTAGCCTATCACTTGGGGGAATTGGAATGGGCAATGTTTCATCATGTTTTACTGGTCTACGTGCTGAATCCAAGTTTGGATATACAATCTGGTGTTTGTTCTTGGCACAAAACCCCATTAAGTTCACACTACAAAAATAACAGTCTTCATGATGATTTCTCGGCTCCCTCCATATCATGGGTATGGCAAATGGCAGTGAAGCTTTCTTTTTGTTAAGCCAATCACGTAATCCATTTGAACAGCCAGAACAGATTTGATGTGGCGCCCATGGTTTATCTTGGTCACCTAGATGGCAACCAAAGTATAGCTTGTATATTTTCTTAATGTCGGTTGTAATACTTCGTCGCTGTGTTTAGTTGTCAACTGGCCGCATACGAAACAGAACTTGTCGGGGTCATCTTACATTGTCGAGGCATGTTGACTGACCTGAGCAAACTATAAATTCAAAAAAAATGTACACCAACTTGACACAACAAGTTCTTGGACTGGACTGATCTTTTGACACACAAAGCACGGCGTTGTTGCCTGAATCACAATGCTGCTAGACGTAAAAGCTCACACCTGAAATACATAAGATGTATAATTAAGATAATTGAAATAAATAAGATGAATAAACTAAAAAAACACAATAAAATAAACAATCAAATGTTGAAATAGTATTTTGCCTATTTAAAATGGTTAAATCTGTGTAGTTATATATATGCCTTCATCTTGAAAACTATACGTGCTAGAAAAAATCTGAATGCAGTTTTGGAATCAGCGTGGAAAATGCTATCCAGCCACCACAAATTTTACTCTGATGAAAAATCTTTGTTGACCAGTGTAATTATTATTTTTAAATTAACTTAATTAACTTAATTAGTTAACGTTACCTCGTGACCATTGTCGTGACACCGTTTCTCGTCGATCAGCGAAGTTAAGCGACATTGACTCTGAGTGGTTGTTGGATGGGGTATCGTCCAGATTATGTTGCGATCCGTCGTGGTTCACATTCCCAGTAAAGCTGTAGTGAACTGCATCATTATATTTACATTATAATTAGTTATCTAATGTAAGAAAGTATTGTAAGTTGTAAATTTTATTTATTATTTCTGAGTAAGTCTCAATGGTAAGTTTAGAAATTATAACTTTAGAAATTATAAATTTAGAAATTTTAGAAATTTTAGAAATTCTCTAAATTTAGAAATTATAATTTCTTTTTGAGAGTGCATTCAAGGAGAAGTTTTTCTTTCTTTTGAGTATCAAAGCTTCTCCTTGTCAGGTGATATAATAACCTTTTTAATGATATATAACTTCTTTAGATGGAAGAAATTATCTTCAAACTCCTTTTTTGAGTGATTTGAGACAATAGAATATAATATTTCGGATCACCTGAAGATCAAGACCCCCAGCCTTATTTAGTTAGCCTTATAAGGCTAACTAACGTAAATATCACGACCTAACCTAACCAATCGTTAGGTCAACTGTACGCCCTAAACGATTGGTTAGGTTAGGTCGTGATATTTTCGTTAGTTAGCCTTATAAAGCTAACTAAAGAAGGCTGGGGGGCCCTGAGCTTCAGGTGATCCAATATTTCTATATAAAGAAGGTTGCGGGAAGTTTTTGTTTGCTGAGTATAGCAACGTTAGGAGTTCCCTAAACCTGTTTTGAATTGTCTGATAAACTCTTCTTAAATATAATACAGTAAGCTTTTGTTTTCCAATATTTTAAAGCATTTTCTACCATAAAAAACACTTCACGTTTAGTCAATAAGCTCTGAAATGGAGCTTATATTTTAATTATCTTTTATGGTACCTAAATGGGTCATATTAAATCTCAAAACATACTCAGAAGTACACCCCCCAAAATAAAATTATTTAACTTAAATAATTTTCTTTTCTTTTTGACAAAAGTTCTATGTTGAAAATTATGAGTCGCAGTTTTGTTAATAATTGAACAAAATAAATTATATTAATTAAAGATAAATTTGGTTTAAACCCAGATAAGTAAATATAATTTTACATGTGGTTAGTTTAAACCAAATTTACTATGAAATTAACAATTTATTTGGTTCAGATTTAACCAAAAACTGCGACTCATAATTTTGAACACATGTTCTTTGTTTGTCTGAAATCCAAACAAAGTTTTGGTTTAACTTAAGCAGTGTTTTTAATAGTGTATTAATCGGGTGTGGAAACTCAATCAATCTTAAATAATGTGTTCTAAAACTGGGGACAAAATTTAATATACAGGGTGTCCAAAGTGTCTGTCACCTCCAGTAAAATACTAACTGATTTAGTTTTTCTTTCAAACCCATTTCAAATGCGGGATAGCAGCAACTACACGACTGAACAACGTATATTGGCTAGTACCTGGGTCCATGAGCGACCACGTAATGCCAAACCATTGAAAATATTCGTGCAGACTTCCAGAACTAATTCAATCGTGCAGCTCCTCCAAAAAGGACTCTGTTGAGATGGAAAAAGAAACCGTTCACAACAAGAACTGTAAAAGAGAAACCAAGAACTGGCAGGCCATCTAAGTAATACTGTAAATGGGTCTGAAAGTAAAACGAAAATCAATTATTTTACCGGGGTGACAAGACATTGTGGACACCCTCTACACGTAATTTAGAAATAATATATATATATATATATATATATATATATATATATATATATATATATACAAACTATAAAAGAGTCAGTATACACTCGACCGCACCAGTCCCAGTGTATCATGGCATTTGCAACTCAACAAGGGTAATCAATTAATTTTGTCTGAGGTTATCTTAGGCCTTAGGTGTTTCTGTAACTATATCAAGGTTCGCTACCCACACTTCTTTTATTTTTTTTTATTTTTAAAGAATGTACATAAAATGTTGCAGACACTAATTCCTAAAATCTATTTATATTTCAATGTATTTCAAAAAATATTTTTTTAGGGCGTTTTTAAACTTAGGTATAGGAATGTGTACCTAATCAACATTATTTGCCCAGGGGGTAGGGGGGTGGAGGTGGTTCTCCCCTGTCATCCGACTTAATCTCGATGGTTCGTATAAAACCCATTGGCGGTTCAGAAATCCGGACAGCGGTCCTGCTATTGATGACCCCTGGATTATAATATATATATATATATATATATATAATATATATATATATACACAGGGCTTTTTTTGTATAAAAAAAGGTACCGGAACGCATATATTATAGCATGCCGAAATTAATAAAATAGTGTAAATAATAAATAGTATAAATAGTATAAATAACAATACTATTTTAGCAAAAAAAACAACTTTGTGTGGAAGCTGACTTTCGTATCCTGGAAATTTATATCGTTTTACGACACGAAATTAAAAAAAAAACACCGTGTATATATATATATATATTATATATATATATATATATATATCTTATACATAGTTTCCCCTGTCTGTTTGTTTGTTTGTCTCTCCTTTATGCAAGCGCAAACCGTTTGACCTAGAGCTACCAAATTTGGCACGGGAACCTCTTGTGGGATGAAGAATGTCAACACAGAGTCGGTTAGCCTGTCTGTTTGTGTATTTGTATGTTTGTGAAATTTATCCCGGGCAACGCTGGGTACCTCAAAAGGACGTGTGTGTCTGTTCCAGCCATAACTCCAAAATGGAAGCAGTTACAAACATGAAACTTCACACACATATTGATTAGGTCCCCAGGTTGTGCACCTTGGTGTTAATAAATTAAATAAATAAAATTACTGGGCCCGAAGGCCCCAGCATCGCGATTAAACTACAGAAAAGAACGCAGCCGTGAAAATTTTGAGCTTCAAATTTGTCTAGATTTCTAAATCTTAAGATTTTCATGACTAATTATTTGGTCAATAAAACTATAGAAGAGAACACAGTCATGAAAATCTTGAGCTTTACATATAATTATTTTTTAGCACGACTTCAAACCGTTTGACGTAGAGCTACCAAATTTGGCACGGGAACCTCTTATGGGATGAAGAATTAAGATAAATCATTTTTAATCAAATTCAGCCTTTTGTCTTAAACTTTATTTTATTTAAACTGGGGATCTAATGTGAAATTTATCCCGGGCAATGCCGGGTACCTCAGCTAGTGTATATATACTAAAAATAATTTTTTTTTACCCTATTTTTATCCATATTTTCATGGTAAGCTTAACAATTATGGAAATGGAAACGTTTTTTTCATCAATATTAACGAAGCATTTTATTTAATCATAGTCTTTCATCAAAACATTTAATCAATACTTCATTAATATTCCTCTCTTAATTTCTCGATAAATCGAGAAGGGGAGATGTCGTTGTGTCGAAACGTTCGCTCACTTGTTATTTAATTAATCTGACTTCTTCTTATGATTTTCATATATATATACACACAGTATATATATATATTTTTTTTTTTTCAGCAGTGTTTAACACAGATATTAATATATATATATATATATATATATATATATATATATATATATATATATGTTTTGCTGCATTAATGTTGTTGAAAACATCAACATACGCCTATTAGATTAATTCCAATTTGCATTTGATGTTAAATCTTTCCCCACACGACAATTCAAATATTAAATTTGATGAAACAAAATTCAATTAAAATAATCTTTATTTTCTCTCTCTTCATTTTTTTATTAATTTTATTATTTTTCTGTTCATTTTTTCTTTTATTCTTATTTTTTTATTATTCTTTTTTTTTATTCATTTTCTTTTCTTTATTCTTTTGTTATTCTTCATTTTTCTTCTTTTATATAAATATGCTTATAATATTCTCTTCGTGGTCGTAAATTACGCGATTACAGTTAATATATATATATATATATATATATATATATATATATATATATATATATATATATATATGCGGATTTAGTCCTTAATATTAGTCCTGGGTTGTATAAATTAGATTCGTGCATTGTCAGAAAGCTGGCGAAGGGCCTACTGTTTTCTTGACTGCATTCTTGCCCCCTTAATGGTTTGCCCTGGTTAAATAAATAAATATTATTGTAAGAACTGTTAACATTCTTATGTGTCTATTTTAATTGTAATATTTCTTTCGTGTATAATCTTTGGTTGCTGGGGGGTTTATTGGACTTTTCAACTGGGTTGCTTTTGGGAAAACAACTTTTCCAGACTGTTTGTAGAAAAATTTTGTAATATTCTGTAAGACGATGGCACCATTCCCTTTGTTTTCATTAATTTCTGGCCATTTAATTTCCTGCTTTAATTAAATATTAGTGTTAATAACCATTATAATAATTTTTGTTTTCTGTACTGGTGTTTTGTCTAATTTCATCTATATAGTCTTTTTATATTTAGTAATTTAGCAGCCTACAGATTATGTTATCTCTTTGTTATCTACGTTATCTATTTGTTTTTCATTAAATTCTTGCCAATTAATTGCCTGCTTTAATTAAATATTAGTGTTAATAACCATTATAATAATTTTTGTTCTCTGTATTGTTTTTTTTTGTCTAATTTCATCTATATACATATTTAGTAATTTAGCAGCCTACAGATTATATTATCAATTGAAAAAAATCTTTAGAGGGCTTTAAGGCCTTTAATTTGAGGTGCCGATTGTGAATTTTTTGCTTGTCTATTTAACTCATTTACTTTGTAATCTCTGTCTATTTTCTGTTCCTCCTTGATAATGTGAATATATCACGAAAGCGCTCGGACTTTGTGTTTCCTTTTCCCTGTGGTTGTTTGCTTATTAATAAGATCACGTGTTATTTTGTGATTTTAGTGCATATATATATATATATATATATCATTAATGACTAAATGAGCTTTAAATACTGGGTTACAGTTAGAATAAACAGGAATAATACTGTAAAATATTTTAAGACTTATTTTCAATGACAGGACTGTCAACACACACACACACACAACACACACACACACACACACATATATATATATGTATATGTATATATATATATATATATATATATATATATATCAGTTCGTTTCTGAAAACTTAATCACTGTGTATCTGTATATAGGTTCCCCAACTGCTGTCACAACCAACTGTTGTCACTGTCCCCATTTTAATGCCGTCAAAAAAAGTTTGTGTGCTGAAAAAGTGACATCAAAGTAATCAGAAACTTATATTACACGAGAGCCACAATATATATATATATATATATTATATATATATATATATATATATATATATATATATATATAATATATAGGTGTCTGTGTGTGTGTAAATTTTTGTCATAGACGATAATCCTAATTATAGTTGAAGAATCCACAGAATTTTAATGTTAGATTAATATTTAATATCCATATATAAAATAACAATGAAAACTCGTATTAAAAATAGCACTATTTTAATATTTAATTAAAAATAACATTAAAATTTCTATAAAGAAATTTAAAAAAAAAATATTAAAGATTAAAAAAAATTTCAAATAAGTTCATATTAAAAAAATAAAATATTTCTATAATATATATAATATATAATATATATATATATATATAATATATATAATTGTGCAAACAATTTATAATATAATGTAAATATACAATCAAAATCTTCCGAACGAGTGAATTCGAGTTTAGTGAATTTTATATTCTATATACTGAGAACAGAAGGACAATTATCGAATGTTATTCCACATGAACGAAACTTTAAGAGAATAAAATGAATTAAAACACGCTCGAATTATTCGAACGAAAATTAAAGAAAATTTTTGCATAGTAGATTTGAATTATATAATTGAAGGCGCATTTGTAATCTATATTTATTATTATTTATATATTTATTTATTTGTTTATTTATTTGTTTATTTATTTCGAATTTAGAATTATTTTAATTCGGTGTAAATAAATTATTATTGCTTAAATTAATTAGTTGGAATTTATTATCTAGTTTCTGGGGAGTTTATATATATATATATATATAATATATATATATATATATAATATATATATTATTATTTGCATTATTTTTATTCAGCATAAAAATTTTATGCTTCAATGAATTTTTTTATAAGTTCGTATCGGTACTTTTGAAATTTTATGTATCATACTCGTGTGTGTATATATATATATATATATATCCTTCAAGAATCATTAAGAAAGGCAATGAAACTGAACGGGAATGCAAGTAATATTAATAATAATAATAATAATATTAATATAAAATTTGAAGCAATCAACATCCTAAAATTTATTACAATTCAAATTTTATATACCGTAAATCCTCTCTCCAATTCACCCCTTAAATCTTCCCCATTTAAAAAATAATCTCCCCACATTTTTCTAAATGTTCACATTTATCAACATTAATATAACTTCCTCTCTCTCTCTCTCTCTCTCTCTCTCTCCTCTCTCTCCTCTCTCTCTCTCTCTCATTTTGTGTCCATCAGATAATCAGAGTCGACTGGAATGAAAAAATCGATGCATACCAGATGCTCTGTTACACACGCCATAATTACTTCCTTTTAAAATATGCATTTGCTCTTCATATTATTTCCTAATTTATTAGTTATTAATGAGCGATTTCTGTAAAAGACTAACTTAAATATATTCGCTCGCGTTCACTTCGTTTTAATATATATATATATATACTGTACATTAATCATATATATATATAGTGTGTGTGTGTGTGTATATATATATATATATATATTAAAGTCAAAGTGTGTAACCAGCCATTTCGCGTAATGGCTGTGAAATTTTTAGTCATTTCGCGAAATTGCTGTTTCACTTGGTCATTTCGCGAAATGACTAATATCTTCAGCCATTCCACCTTGGTCATTTCGTACAAGATCATTTGCCCGGTTAGGTCAACTGTATGCCCGGTTACGTCAACTGTATACCCTTGACAATTGGTTAGGTTAAGTTGTGTTATTTTGGTCAGTTTTAACGAAAATAACACGACTTAACCTAGCCAGTTGTCAAGGCTTACAGTTGACCTAACCGGGCTTTCAATGGCGGACATCGGAATAACACTAAAGGCCCGGTTAGTATTTAAAAACCTCTATATTGAAAATTCAAATGTGTTCAAATGTTCAAATGTGTTGAAATGTGTATTTGAAGAGTGATTCTCACCTATTTGAACAGACCTGTGGCTGTATGTATGTTTTAGCAGATTTAGTCAGTTAAATAAAGGTTTCCAATTTTATTGTGATGTTTGTTATTTCTATGAATTCATGATAAAAGTCATTTTAGCCATTTCACGAAATGACCAAGGTGGAATTTCAGCCATTTGGCGTAATGGTAGAAGATTTTAGTCATTTCGCGAAATGACCAAGTGAAACAGCCATTTCGCGAAATGACTAAAAATTTCACAGCCATTACGCGAAATGGCTGGTTACACACTTTGACTGTAGCATATACACATTAATCATATATATATAAACACAATATTCATTTTAGTTTATGGAAATGAAGACTCAAGAAACGATGTTTGCAATATGAAATTTTATAGCAGTAGTTTCCTGCTTGAAATGACCGCGTATGGTACAAACTGATTCGGAGACGTGTGATTGTATACATCACTTTTCACTTGATCATTTCATTTCAGTCATAATAGACCGCCTTGTTTTTATCGGGGTTTTTTTTTTCTTTTTGAGAGGGAGGGGGAGTTTTTCGCAATTATTTCGTGTTTTTTATTTTCGTTTTTGCCATTTCATTTCGCGTTTTAATTTTCGTTTTTAGCAAATTTTTTGGCGCTTTCATTTTTCGTTTTTGCAATTTTTTTTTAGCGTTTAAAATTTTTTTTTTTTTTTTTTTTTTCTTTTTCCGAGTTTTTTTTTTGGGGGCATTTTTCTCAATTTTTTTTTTTTTTTTTTTTACGCATTTAAATCCGTTCCCAATTTTTCGTAAGGATTTTTTTGTTGTTGTTGTTCATTTTTAAACTTTCAAGTTTTTGGGTTTTTTGGTTGTTTTTTTTGTATTTTCTTCATTTTTCATCATGTCCCCCTTTTTTTTAGAATGTACTCGTGTTCTTCGCTTTTTATTTTTTTATTTATTTTTTTTTTGGCTTTTTATCTTATTTTTCTTTTTCTTTTGTTTCTGTGAAATGATGTGATGATGGTTCTTATTTTTCCAATTCAGTATAAAGACATTAAATTAACTATTTCTTCATTTCTTACCGAAATGATTGACATTTTTAACTTCATCTTTATTTCAATTTCCGCTTCCGAAATATTCTATGCAAATGTCAGAACCGTGAAACACACCAAGAAAAAGATATATATATATATATATATATATATATATATATGTAGTGGTTAGCGTGGTGTAGTGGTTAGCGTCGCTGACTACGAATTCATTGGCCCCGGGAACGTTACCGGTGACGGCAGCCGGCGCGAAGCAAACCCCAGCTGTTCATTCTTCCACACAATAAAGAAAGTGGTTGGTATATAAATGGGTACCCTGGGTGGCCTAGTGGTTAAGACGCTGGGCTACTGGTGGGGCGTGGTTCGGATTCCACGTTAAACTGTAGGTCTAAGGTGGAGTGAAAAGCTTGGCCTTCGTCAGAATGAACAATTCGGGCAAAAGCAAACTAAAGGTTACCAAAGATTATATATAATATATATATATTTTGAAATGTTACAATAAGTTTGTTAAATGTTAACAACGTTGATGTTATTTGAGGGTCACAGTGATCGAAGAAGATTAATCAATGTCGCGCCAACACTGATTTTTTTAAAACTATATAATTAAAAACTGCAACAGCATTCGCGAAACAAAGATGAATTGAGGTTGAAATCAATAAAGTAATTTAAAATTACACTGATAAGGAAGAAGATTTTGAATATTGATTAATTATTAGAGTCAGTGTTGAAATTGATTATAACTTCATAAAAATACTTTTTTATAAGATTCTTTTTTCAATATCTGACGTAGCGTTTAAGCGTTGAATCAAAAATTGGCCAACGAGAAATGAACGTTTAGTAAACGCCATAAACGCTTAAAAAAAACACGTCACTAAAACGCTTATGACATTTACTAAATGTCCCATTTCTTGCTTGGTGAACCGCGATTTGAAATGGAAATCAATTTTAGTCTTTTAGTCGAAACAACAACATTTTGACGTGTGATTAAAAGATGGACCTTTGTCCCCAATGTTATTCTTTGAAATGTTAAAGAATCTATGTCAGTGTCTTCTAATCAACGTTGATAACTTCATTTAAAATCAACATTGGTATTATGTTCGCGAGCCGAGGAAACAATAATTCGAAAACTTCAACCATGAGAATGAATGTTTGGTTTGGATTTGTGTGTTGACACGCGCACACACACACACACACACACACACACACACATATGTATATATATATATATATATGAGAGAGAGAGAGAGAGAGAGAGAGAGAGAGAGAGAGAGAGAGAGAGAGAGAGAGAGCGAGAGAGAGAGACCCATTTCTCTTCCAATTTTTATCTCAGGATTTTTTTCGGTTGGTTCTGTATCTACCACACGCGACATTTTTAATCTTCCCATTTGCTAAACATTGTCAAAGAATGATTGATTTTATCTTCGTGGGAAGTGTTTATATAAGACTTAATAAAAGAATGACTATAAGGGGGGAAAAGAATAAAGGACAAATACTGTATGGCCTCCCCTCTCAATGCCCAAACCCCTCGTCAGATGAGGAAAAATGCATAAAGGACGTTGGGTATTTTTGTAGATTTTCTCGACAGATACTCAAAATTATGACAGTAAATCTACATGTGATTGGATTAAAATATGAAAATCCATGGATTAACTTCCAATATTGAGGAGTTACATTATATAATATATATATATATATATATAGATATATATATATATATATATATATATAATATATATATATATATATATATATATTTATATATATATAGAAGGGCTCTTATAAAGTTTATTGCAGCTCTTATGTGATTTTTGTAGTGGTTTAAAGCTTATCTAATGAGCTCCCTTTAAAAATGTCAAAATATTTTGATTTTTATATATTAACTCTTTAAATATTTTTAAAACATAATTATTCAAAATATATACCCGCACAAGCACACACACACATACACACACACACACACACACACACACACACATATATATATATATATATACATATATATATATATACAGTATATATATATATATATATATATATATAATATATGAAAATGAAAATGAAAATGAAAAGGTTTATTGGCAAACTATAGTCCATATGACAAATATTATTAATACAATGACAGTTCATATACTAAGGATAGAAATATATACAACTGATTAGAAATAATACTGCACTGTCGAAGTTAAGTGGAGCTACAGACAGACGTTTTCGTACCAGGAAGTCCATAGCTTAGAGGATAAATGGCAGGACTCATGGATAGCTTGGATGATCGGGTTGGTTGATTTTTAATTCTTTGCATTAGAATGTGTTGAGCACGTCTTGTTACCTCCGGGAAGCTCGGGACATTGCGGGTAGCAAACATTTGCGAAGCTGAGCATCTCGGGGGTAATTTATGTAGGAGTCTAAACGACCTATTGTACAGCAAATTTAGGGTTCTGCCAGAACCTTTTTTATAATTCACCCAGAGTTGCTGACCGTATATATTACTGCAGAAAGTACGAAAGAGTGTGTCTTTAGCTTCACTTGTACAGAAACGAAAGTTCCTTATGGTCATATTCGCTTTAGCACACAGGCTTCGAGATTGTTTTCTTATATCCGAGTCATCACTCAAGGAGCTGGTAATAGTTTGACCCAAATACTTAAACTCTTGTACTTCCTCAATTACTTCACCATTCATTTTAAACCTTATATCAGCTGGCTGATTACAGCTTTTAGGATGAAATTGCATAACCTTAGTTTTTGTAACATTAAAAAGAATATCATGTTTCTGCGAATACCCTTCGCAGACATTTAGTAGCCGATCCAGACCTTTAACAGAGGGACTTATTAACACACCATATCATCGGCATAAACTAAGTTATTTATCCTTGTGTTATCTATACAACATCCTACTTTTGCCTCATTAAGTGAAGCAATTAATCCGTCAATATACACATTAAACAGCATAGGTGAGAGCAAGGAGCCTTGTCTCACCCCGCAAGAGGAGCCAAAACACTCGGATAGTACATTGCCCCACCTAACAGTGAAAGATTGGTGGGAATACCAAAATTTTAATAAATTTAATATGTACATGGGAAACTTCCTGTCTTCTAGTTTTGCAAATAAAATATTGTGGTTCACCCTATCATATGCCTTACTTATATCAAGGAAACAGCTATAAATGGTTGAATTACTGTCAATGTATGTAGATATTGTTTCTTTAAGTACATAGATACACAGGTCAGTTGAGTGGGACCTTTTAAAGCCAAACTGATTAGGAGATGTCCATAGGAAATCATTTAATCTGGTAACAAGAGTTTTTCTAGTAGTTTCGAGAAGCAGGAAGCGACAGCAATAGGCTTGTAATTATTGCTGGACAGAATGTCTCCGTACTTATTTTTTGGCCAGGGGCAAGATATATACCCTCATGAACTCTGCAAGGATATAGCTATGAGCAAGCATGGCTGATCGGAGCAATGATATATGCAGACATACTACGTCATTTGCATATTTTAAGTGCTCATTCGATAAGTCATCTACCCCTGACGCAGAACCATATATGTTCCATGGAATCTGTGTAACTAAGGATTTCATGAAATCCCTAAAATATTCAGGGATTTCATGTAAGGTTAGGTCGTGATATTTTCGTTAAACCTACGGGAAAATTATTGAATTCCCGGTTAGGTTAACTGAATGCCCGGTTAGGTCAACTGAATGCCCTTGACGATTGGTTAGGTTAAGTCGTGTTTTTTTCGTTAAAAACTAACGAATGTATCACAACTTAACCTTACAAGAAATCCCTTTCATAAAATCCCTAATTACACAGATTCCCTGTAATATATATATATATATTATATATATATATATATATATATATATATATATATGTTTTTGTTTGTTTTTGTTTTAAACCTACAAATATCTCTCATAAAAGACCGTGAAACCTCATAAAGGAAGGAGAGGAACGCGAGGAGGAAATTCTCAAATTGATCCATGTCTGTCTCCTCAAATGCGGACATATATATATATTATATATAATATATATGTATATATGTGTGTGTGTGTGTGTGTGTGTGTGCATATTTTGAAACTTGAGATTTTTATCACTGTAACAACTTTAGTCAATATGGCTTTAATACTATATTACTGATAACATTAAAAATACATTTAGTATATCCTCAAATAAGTTTATATTATACAACGAAACTGATTCATCTTCAGACTTTCTTTCTTTTTTTTTTAAACTGTATCAAAATTTAACAAGTCTGTCATTGAAAGACGTTCGTATCTTCCAATTAGATCTAAAATTATAAAATTTATCTTTACAGCGAAATTCTTAAAACTTTTCCAAAAAGATTTTCTGTACTTTTAATTAAAAATAGAAAACCAGGATTAGATATTATGAGTCCAAATTTTTAAGTTCCAGTAAACTTTGTGTGTGTGTGTGTGTGTGTGTGTGTGTGTGTGTTTGTGTAAATAAACGCAACAGTTCATCTCTTGATGTATTTGAAAGTTTAAAAATTCTGAAGCATTATGCGAAAAGACGATCGAAATTTGAGACTACAGCGAGATACGAATAACTAACTAAAGCCTTGAGGAAGAATAACGTGACATATACCGCACGAGAACTTTTAAAAGAAGGGACAAGAATGTAATGATTTTCTTGCTGAAAGCAATGATCATTACCAAAACTGGAATAGCGTTAGGCTTAACGGACCCACGAAAGAAAGATGGAATTAGTTTGTTAAAAGAATTTCAGAGAAACTTCACAGCCAAAATCAGTAGATGCTTAAAAATTACTAGAAAAATTGCTTGGAAAAATACTGGGAAAATACTGGGAAAAATTACTGGGGAAAATTACTGGGGAAAATTACTCGGAAAAATTCCTTGGAAAAAAAATACTGCGAAAATTACTTAGAAAATTACTGGGAAAGATTAAGTAAATTTAATCTGTACTATCTGAAATGTAGAAGAGATCGGTAAGATTACTTATAAAAAATGGGATACACTAAGTCTGCAGATAGTTGTGGATGATCTAGCGTATCTCAGTTTTTTAGTAACACACTATTTATCATAAATTGCACCTGGAAAATAATTGAAAAACTGGTTCCTATACTCTTAAATTCAATCCTATAGTCATACAAACAACAATGGAAAGTAGGAGTGGCCAAATGTGCGTGCGAGGTACTCAAACTACCGTAAAAACTAGACAGGAACCCCCTGAACCCTCTCAGTTTAATTTTTTATTTTATGAGTACGTTAATGTGTTTGCTGTGATATATATATATATATATATATATATATATATATATATATATATATATATATATATATACAAAAGTCCCTGACCAATCATGCATAGTTGGGTACGAGGGTGTGAGTAAAAAGCAACTCTCTCCATCCAATCCCACAAATGAGGCGGGATGTTGCAAAAGGGTCGAACGTGGGTCGCTTCTGAACATAATTGTTTGAAACCAAGAATTATAATATAAGAGAGCAAACAGTAACGCTCAAATTAATCTAGTTAACAAGTCAGCGATGTTGGAGTAATAATGTCAATAGATGAAAAGTTTACGGACCACTCCACTATTTAAAACTGACATAGGAAATAGGAATCGTATGAAAGAGTTTACATAGCGGAAGACCCGCATATGATGCTCAAATTATGTAAGAATTTGGCTCTTTAAGTCACTGAATACGGCTCTTTTCTCGCGAGTCTGTATAAAAAATGAGATATCGCAAGCCTAACAAAGATCATTCACGCCTAAAAGATAGAACCGAATTATGACGAGTTGACGTCTGAAATCGGAAATGTATTCACTGGAGAGACCCCTTGAACGATGTATAATAATATACAGTATGTATGACTATACTCGCAAGATCAGTTACTAATTGTAACACTAAAAAAAAAGCACACATTGGAATAGCCGTACATGAAGGTTTTGCATCGTCGCTAAAGCAACAGCCCAAGGGAACTTGAGAATGAAGAGGTAAACTTATAAAAACGTTATTTTACCGAAGGAACTGCGAAATTTACAGAATATTCGGTTAATAGCATTAAACCGTTAATAGCATTAAACTGGTTAGCATTAAACCGACTCGACAAATTCCTGAACCAAGTCACTGATCAGTCATGCGTGATTTGTTACGAGGGCACGATAAGAGTAGCCAGTAATTCTCTTCTTCATCAAATTCCACAAATGAAGGACACTGCAGAAAGGTCGGTACCACGCTGATCCTAAACATTCGCTAGGAAACAACAACAACAATAACAACAACAACATTAGTATCTAAATACTAGCCATGGGGGGGGAAGGGGGAAGACGTACAACAACTCCATACTTTCTTTCACATTTTCTGAAGTTATCCAATTAACAAATAAAAACCAAAGAAAGAAAAGGCCTAAAAAAAAATATATATATATATATACACACACACGAGTATATACATAAGTAAAAAACCTAGCTAACGTAAATTGCATTTGCGACTTTTTTTTTTTTTATGCATTTAAACGAAAACAAAAAAAAAAACAAAAAAAAAGCTATTTTTTTGTTTTTTTCTTTTAAATTTCAATTATTTACCGATTTATTTTCTTTATTCGAAAGTTGATTTTCAAGAACCTTATTTTCAAATGTTGCTCGAAGCTGCTCTTAACTAAATTAAAGGGTAAAAGAAAGATAAAAAAAAATCTCCCCCTTCGCCCCCGCCCCCCCTCCCCCGCGCCAAAAAAAAACCCGAAAAAAAGGGAAAACTTCCTTCCGATAACTGATATTGAATGTATCCTGAGCCAATTTTATTTTTAAAGGAATAACTGCACCGAGAGATTTATATATATATATATATATATATATTATATATATATATATATATAAAAGTAAATAACTACAGATCTAATCTACGTTTCAAGAGTCAAGACCTTATTCTTGCTCTTTGGGTAGAGTAGATAAAGAGAGAGAGAGAGAGAGAGAGAGAGAGAGAGAGGAGTGTATTTCCAGTATTTACTTTTGCTTTTTCGCATTTCCAATGTAGGTCCGACTTCTTTGCTCGTTTCGCTCATGTCACGTGAGACGCCTCAGCTATGAATGAATGTATGGATTGTTCTGGTTTCAAATGTAGTCATCCAATGCGTTCTTTTTTTCTTTCTTTATTTCTATCTTTTTATGTTGGCTACTCCTTTAGGGGTGTTTTTAGTATAGGGGGTGTTAGGGGCGCTTTCCCGTCCAGCTGATTTGATGGCTCTAAGGAAGGTTTATTTGCCTCGTCTTCTGACATTCTCCAGGGCTTAGCTGCATGTTGAATCGTGTTAAATTTGGAAGTACTCCTCAGGGATTGGAGTTGTGAGTGTTTGGTGTCACTTGGTCTTTGAAGGCAGATCTTTTGCAATGTCAGAGATCTGCCCGTGTACGACTGTACTTTAGTCTGTAACTTTCGCGCGTCTCTCTCTCTCTCTACACACACACACACACACACACACACACACACACACACACACACATATATATATATATATATATATATATATATATATATGCATTCATAGTTAAAGTATGAAGAGTTAAACATCTTTTTACATAGAGCACCATTCCACCCATAAACCCATTTCAGGGTACGAGCGGGTCCCAGCAACATTGCCAAGTAAATAGGGGGTCAAAGTACAGACGAAGCTTTCGTACGTGATTCATCAACAACTGAAAGCAACAATGTTCTGCATATACATATTGGGCTGGTAGATTAGGTGAATGCTAAATATCCTGGTTTAACCAGAATGTTTTTCCAAATTTCCAAGTTATGGAATGTCCCAGGTCTTTTTTCCTTTCACAGCATTATCAACATCTCCTCACAGGTGTTCAGTGAGATTCAAATCGAGGGACTGGGGGACGGACCGTCGGACCAATCCAAAATTATGTGAACGTTCTCCCTGAGCCAGGTCTTAACGCGTTTGGCCGTGAGTATGCGATCACCGTCATGCTAAAAAAAAACCAGTCACCACCAACATCTGAAAGATCTGAATCTATTAGTAGTGGTCCATGGTCGTTGAATGCAACGAATCGATCAATTGCTTGCAATAAAAAACGAACCCCACATCATAATTGATCCCGCCACGATCTTTTTACAGTTTTAGATGCATTTGCAATGGTATTTTCTTTCTCGACGAGGATAAACCTATTGTTGGGCATTATTCCCGATCCTGTCTACTCTTGGCTCAGATCGTGGTGGATTTGCGATGTGTAGTGTAGTGCCTCCGCCTCTACCCTACCACTCCTGGGATATCATTGAACGTCTGGCAGGACTAGAATACACAGAAAGTTCGTCATTTTATCTCCAACTCAGTTGGAATCTGGAATAAGATTTTTGATGGAGTCCTTCAAGAAAATTTGGCCAGTGGATTGTTGGATTGTTGGAGCTTTTTCGGCTGTCAAATTTTGTCATATCGTTATGTCTTTGTATGGTGTCGTGAACCTTGTATCTGGGCATCTTCAACGGGTCATCTATGACTCCTATACCCATATTTTACCCGCATTACCCACTGAAATCGAAGGAAATTAACTACTGAAATCCTTACAATATTTTTAAATCATAATAACCAGTGTCCAGTAGCTCAGTGGGTAACACCGTTTCCCTAAAAACGTCAGAGGTTCGACTCCCGATGGTGCTAGTAATAATGCTACAGGAGTTAGAACAATGGGTCTCTTTAGTTGGCCTGAACGTTGTGCCAGTTTCCGGCTTTCCTGACTGATGATTATAATACTCAATAAAACTGAGTACCTTGGTTTTGGTTGGTTAACTTTGGTTTTTGCTTCAGCCAGAATTGCTCATTCTGATGAAGGTCAAGCTTGTCACGCCACCTTAGACCTACAGTTTAACGTGGAATCCGAACCACGCCCAACCACGAACGGTCAGAAATTACAAAGTCCTCGTCCGGACTCGCTCTCACGACCACCCGATTAGCATCCCAGCGTCTTAACCACTAGGCTACCCAGGGTACTCATTTATCTATCAACCAATTTTTATTGCGTGGAAGGATGAACAGCTGGGTTTTGCTGCGCGCCGCCTGCCGTCACCGGGTCACGATCCCGATGCTGATGGATTCGTAGTCAGCGATGCTAACCACTACACCACCGAGGCGAGTATAAGATTAATATTACTACGCAAAACTTGTTAAAAGGCAACTTCACTCCAAAACAAATGAAAACAAGAGTAATCTGGTATAGAACACAAAATACGTAGAACCAATTCAATAACATAACCTGCAATATTATCCTTGTGGTTTCATAACACCAGCGAATAGTTACGTTTAAAAAAAGAACCTTTTTCTATCAAGCATTACTCTGACGAAGGACAACACTTTGAATGATTCTAGAATAACTACAAATTTTCCACGACCAGAAGTACTATACGTAAAATGAAAACCAACAGTTTGCGCGCATATATCGCGTGCAAATCAAAGCTGTGAAAGCGAAATGAAGCGCATCGTAAACTAAACATGTTTAAGTGGTGTTCCGGAGACTTAAGACCCTATATATGTGTGTGTGTGGAGAGAGAGAGAGAGAGAGAGAGAGAGAGGGGGTCAGAAAATGTTTGGAAGTGGTGAAAAATATTTCAAAACTGTAAAACGAAAGAAAAAACATTAAAATAAGCCTATATGGTAAGCCTTGTTATGAAAATGTACTCTCGGATTGCATACCCATTGCCTTCACCCCTTATACTGTACATCGGGGGGAAGGGGGAAGTGTAATGGGCGGTGTCACGGACGGACGAACGAACAGACGAAAGGACAGAGCAAAACCATCATGCCTTTGCCTTTTAACGGGCTGGGCATAATAAAAATATCGGGGTATGGTAGTTAACATTGATTATCAACCTCACGCCATGTTGCTTAAAATAGTTATGAAAATAATAATGACTTTAATTTAACAGACTCGAAACCACAAATTCAAACTAACTAAAAATTACTTTCAACTTTCAAAGAACTTTCAATTAGTAACTTTCCATTCTTCGTTATCTCATAAACGTAGCTCTACTTTCATTTGTTAATTAACAGAGAACTTCATATATGGTTGTCTTCCAACTTCCCACATCTTTCTCTCTACTTTTCAGTTTTCCTAATCTTTTCCTACTCCCTGTTATCTCCTAGAAGCTTTCTAAAAGTTTTCAACATCCTAAAGTCTCTCATCACTTTTCAACATCTTGCATGAATACAGCACCTTCCATTCTATTCCATCCTCTTCCTGAAGCATTCACTATTTTTTACCATTCACCAGCATCTTCTACGATTTTCCAGACTCCTAATTCCTGAATCTTTCATCACTCGCCATCATCTTTCAACACTTTCAACACTTTCACTATCTTTCCAACCTTTTAAACATCTCCTAGATTTAACTTTTTGCTTACTTACTTTCATCCTTTATGACCCACTCTGGAATATCTTCATCTCATGGCTGCCATCTTGGCTGCCACTTTGTATCATTATACTTCAGCTTCATTTTGGTACAGTCTTTTCCAGCATCTTCCACGCATCCAGTCCTTCCAGATAAAAACATTCGCGTCCCGTCAACAGCAGAGGGGGAGGCCTTGAGTCGGGGGAAAAGGGAAGGAGGAAGAAGGGGTGGGGGACTGGGGGAAGGAAAAAAGGGTCCAAGGGCTGTTTCAGAATTTTTTTATATTTCATTTTCGTCTGCTCTTCTTCCTTTCATTATTCCAGGGCGGAAGGTTCCAGAGGCCTGGAAAATTGAAGCTCCATATCAGAAGCGCTTCGAATTTCAGGACAGTGGACAAAATTGCCTAAAATGGAATTGGGAAAAGCTGTCTTCTTCTTCTTCTTCTTCTTCTTCTTCCTGTCCTTATCTCAACTTCTATTTTTTCTTTTATAGTTGGACTGTTAATATATATATATATATATATATATATATATATATATATATATATATATATATATTATTTACTTTTTAGGCATAAATGACCAAGTTTGTCGAAAATTTGTGTAAATGTTTAGTACGTGACCATTTTTTACCCAATAAGTCGAACAGGTTATGTATATGTAATTTTTTTATTTTCAAATTTTTAATCATTTTCGCTCGTGTTAAAATAGTGGGGGGGGGTATGGACTCTATAAGAAAGCTTAGAGAAAGCTTTTTTTTTTTTTGACCGTATACAATGATTATTTTTTCGAATTTCACCCGCTTAGGAGTACAATTAAAAAACTCGAAGTCAAATAAGTCGTCTCTTATGTTTCTACGAACTTTACATACACTGATTTGTTTTAGCATAGATTACGCTAGGTTAGGTAAGGTTAGGTTAACCTGAGTTAACCTAATTTAACCCAGCATAACCTAACTTTAAAAAAATTAGGTCATACAAGAAAAATCGACTTATTTACAAAGTTCGACCTAACTGGTAAAAAACGTGGCTGACTATGGCGCTACTTGGGGATATATATATTAGTTAACAGATTAAGTTTGAATTTGAAAAACGTTTTCAGTGTTTTACACAAAGCACCGTTCTGCCCATACACTCTTTCAGGGTACAAGCAGCTTGCAGTATCATTGTCAAGTATATAGAAGGTTAACGTATTGACGAGGCTTCCGTACACTGCAAAATATAGTTTTTCTAAAAATAATAATTGTTCCATTTGATCAAATATGGAACGATTTTGAATCAATTTTATCTTGTAATATCGATATAATTGGTTTAAAATTGGTCTAGAAAGAAAAATTGTTCCAACACTGATATAAAGCTCTTCCATACAGAACACTCTTCTAAAAAATTGATTGCTCAATTTGCTATTTGCTGCATGAACCGATTATGGAGCGATTTCTTTGTAAAAGAATGATCTATCACTGAAATGGTTGGAACAACTTTCCTTTCTGGACTGATTTTGGACCAATTATCATGATGACAAAATTGAATTGATTCAAAATCATTCAATATTCTGTTAAAATGGAACAATTAAATTTTTAGAAATGGTGGTCTGTATTTTACAGTCAGTGTACGTGGTTCATCACCACTGGAAGCAACAATGCCCAATGCCCCATCCTATCAAAATCAACGTGTGGTCAAGGTCATAATTATTTACGGGCCTGTGTTGTTAGTTTGCAATGCAGACATTCCTGGCTCTATAGGTCCGGGTGTATGATTCATCAGAAGCAAGACCTAAAACATGTATATATATATATATATATATATATTATATATATATATATATATATATATATATATATATATATATATAAATGTTTAAAAAAATTCTTAATGTGATTCAGAATCTGACAAAACACTATTGATATACTGTATATATGTTACAGTCAAACTGTGTAACCAGCCATTTCGCGTAATGGCTGAAACTTTTAGTAATTTCGCGAAATGACTAAAATCTTCAGCCATTACACGAAATGGCTGAAATTCAACCTTGGTAATTTCGTGAAATGGCTAAAATGACTTTTGTCACAATAAAATTGGAAACCTTTATTTAACTAACTAAATCTGCTAAAACATACATACAGCCACAGGTCTGTTCAAATAAGTGAGAATCACTCTTCAAATACACATTTCAACACATTTGAACATTTGAACACATTTGAATTTGAATTTTCAATAGAGAGGTTTTCAAATATTAACCGGGCCTTCAATGTTATTCCGATGTCCGCCATTGAAGGCCCGGTTAGGTCAACTGTATGCCCTTGACAATTGGTTAGGTTAAGTCGTGTTATTTTCGTTAGTTTTACGAAAATAACACAACTTAACCAAACCAATTGTCAAGGGTATACAGTTGACCTAACCGGGCAAATGATCTTGTACGAAATGACCAAGGTGGAATTTCAGCCATTTCACGTAATAGCTGAAGATTTTAGTCATTTCGCGAAATGACGAAGTGAAACAGCCATTTCGCGAAATGACTAAAAGTTTCAGCCATTACGCGAAATGGCTGATTACACACTTTGACTGTAACATATACATTATACAGTATATATTTTAGAAGATATTCGTTCAGGGTTATTATTGCCCATCCAGTAACCGGCCATGGAGTGGGTACATAGATGAACCATTTGAATTTGGAATATATGCACAGTGCGTCCGAAAAGTCTGTACCCAATGGGAAATTCAATGAAACTCTTTACTCGATGGAAAATATATTTATTTATGGTATATCATAAATGATCAAAAAGGTCCTCAATCATTTCAGGGCGCGTTTATGTAATTTTAATTAATCTAATACCCACTGGGTACGGGGTTTTCGGACACTGCACGGAAATATACGTCTCATTTCTGTTTTTTTTTTTTTTTTACTTTAGTGTCGCGTGAAATTTATGTAAAAAATAATTAATTAAAAGGTGTGACATAAATTTTACATTTCAGTTTCAGGAAATACAATTAGATGTACAGTCAATTACAAAAGTTTGGTTACACTGGGTCGTAAGGAAGGTGTAGTAGCTCAGTGTATCCCGACTTTTGCAGCTACTGCATGGTACAGTTTCCCAAAAAACTTTACCTACAAATCTCAAATTTCTAAAAACAGAAAAAATTACTAATTAATAATATTAGGTTTTAGTTTGAAATGTTATTAGCAACAAAAAATAATATAAAAAAAAAAAATTAGCGCCATTTAGAATTATTTTTTATGGTTCTCAAACATTCTATGTTTCTAGGTGAATTTTTTTCCCGGAAACTACACACGTCTCGTGCCCGGAAACGCATTCTTATAACAAGGAAAATAAAACCTATTCGGGTATGCATTAAAAACCAAAATGTTTATCTGATAAGGGTCGCATATTGAAGACTGAATGACCTTAAAATGGCCCTTTTTTTTAATAAATCCTATATACGAACTAATTACATTTTGTCGCTTAAATCAAATTAGGTTAAGTTACGTTAGTTAGGTTAGATTAAATTCAAAGCTGGGCACTTGCGGTTTTTTTTGCGGTACTGCGGTACTGGGGTACTACCGCACTACCAACCGGTACCGCATAACGCAGTACCGCAAAGGATCGCTGAAAGTACAGCCTGTACTTTCAGCGATCCTATACCGTGGGTAGTGCGGTAGTACCGCAGTACCGCAGTACCGCAAAAAAAACCGCAAGTGCCCAGCTCTGAATTTAAATTAAATAATTAGTATCGATGAAATTTTATATATATATATATATATATATACCTTGTTAACCTTGTTTGGGTTCCGTGCGTCGATCTTTCTTCACACGAAGGTCAAGCTGGTGGCCCCGCTTCTAGTCCTGGCTTGGTGGAGGAGCGAGTTGCTCTCTTGCGCTCTCCATCGTACATGGCCAGGTACACCCGGCTCATCTGGTACAGTCCTGAGCCAGGCATCTAGTCTTCTCTTGAATACTTCAACTTTGACCCCTGTAACGTTTCTGAGGTCCTTTGGAAACTGGTTGAAAATTCTTGGCCCCCCTTACAACCAAGCTATTTTCCTTCAGAGTTGAGGAGGTCCCTTGTCGGGCCTTTAATTTGGGAACACTACACATCTGCCTTTCCTATTTTCCAGCATTGTCTGGATGGTAATTGGGTTTAGTTTGAGGTTGGTACCAGTTTTTTCGATAATTTTCCATATGTAGATTATGTATACCTCTCTCTTCTTTCCAGGGAGTACAGATTTAGTTTGCGTAGTCTTTCCAGTAGTTTGAGTTCTTTGCAGCCATCAATCTTGGCTGTGAAATGTATCTGCGTTTCTTCTAGTTTATTATATATATATATATATATATATATATATATATATATATATTATATATATATATATATATATATATATATATATATATATATATATATGATACACACAGACAGTGCATGGAACAAGGAACTCTTCTGGGAAAATTAAATCCACTGTAGTCCGAATAAGTAATGGTAAATGACAATACCATAGTTTTTCTTTTTCATGATGCTAGCCCGACGTGGGCAACGGGTCACTCGCAAAAGAGGTCCCATAAATATAGCTTCCCTCACCAGCTATCTGCAAAGCAGACAGGATCCAGCTTTTGGGGACATGGATCTAGGGTTTAAAGCAGCCTAGCCCTGCTACATTTAGAACCTCAATATAAGCAAAAGACTCGCTGCCTTCACGTCAGATTGAATACATAAAAGAAAAAGGGGTAACTATTATATTTTTAGCCAAAAACCAAAACTTAAACCTCAACTGGTAAAATTGAGCGTCCACTTTTCAAGGCACATA
>JAJOZX010001972.1:462500-502500 GCA_023014485.1 Bathynomus jamesi
ATGAATATATATATATATATTATATATATATATTCATAATAATTTCCGTTATCTATATGGTTATTCATATATCTGCATATTTAAAAGCTTTTGTGTATATATATAATATATATATATATATATATATATATATATACACACATGCTGCGGATCATCATCATATTTGGTAAAAGTACAGAATTTTATCAAGGTATATAAATCAATTGAATCTGAAGGTTAATTTCAGCTCGTGGAACAACCGAAATTAGTACCGAAGGACTTAATTGCAATACTGAAAAATACCTTTCGTTGCAAATCAGCAAGTGTAGCTAACTCCTTGCTGCTTCATATCACACACTGAATACCAAAAAATGAAGCGGGATATATATATATTATAATATATATATATAGGTGTTGGTGATCATATATATATATATATATATATATGTTTGTGTGTGTGTGTGTGTGTGTGTCATTATTAACTTATAATTATTTAAATATTTCGGAAACTGCATTTCCAAAATGAAAAAAGAAAAATTAGAGAAACGTATTTTGTCAGTTCACTGTTTACCCCTAACAAATCTAATACATACCTCTGCGGGTACACGTATCTCTGGTTGAAAATCCCTGTTTTAAAACGTTTCAAGTGGTGAGAATGTCGGGGCGTCATTTCGCGGGTTGCGAAATAATAATTATCGGACTGAGCTGAAGCCTTAATATGTTGTAGGGTTTAATAAGCAAAGAATACACACCAAGTTTCAAGTCGATCGGCCAAGTAGTTTTTGAGGTAGGGAGTTTGTGGTTTGTGGTGTGTGGTGAGTGTGGTTCGTCAGAAAGTGATACCTTTTTGGAGGTTGAGTATTTCTTAAAAGTACGCATAAAAAAACATTTGCTCCAAAAAGTAAATATAAAAAGACGTCAAAAATAGATTAGTAATGAAAGGCTTACCATAGCTTTATATCCTCATTGGTTATTTCAAAGTCCATATTTTATACTTTAGTCATTTTACTGGATCACCTAAAGATCAGGGCCCCCAGCCTTCTTTAGTTAGCTTTATAAGGCTAGCTAACGAAAATATCACGACCTAACCTAACCAATCGTTAAGTCAACTGTAAGCCCTTGACGAGTGGTTAGGTTAGGTCGTGATATTTTCGTTAGTTAGCCTTATAAAGCTAACTAAAGAAGGCTGGGGGCCCTGATCTTCAGGTGATCCATTTTACTCTAGTTTTTCTGTAATCCACATTCCATAATCCATGTATATGTATGCAGTTGTCAGTGTCATGCACTAATCCATGTATATGTATGCAGTTGTCAGTGTCATGCACTAATCCATGTATATGTATGCAGTTGTCAGTGTCATTTACCTTAAATTTACCTTAAAGCGCTTCTGCCTCAAAGGTGCGCTGCTCCCACGAAGTCCGCTCAGCGCCTCCTGAGGCGGGGTCACGACGGGGTTGCAACCCTTCTTTTCTCTTGTTCCTGCCATACGATTTGGTCCCCTATTGAATTTGTGGCGGCTGGTCTGGCAGAGGAATACCCTGGTACTGTGGGTTCGTCGGGTATGTTAGCTAAAAACATGTCCAAGTGTTTTTTAAAAGTATCTACTGGGACTGCACTTATATCTCTAAGGTACTGAGGCAAGGAGTTAAACAGGCGAGAACCCTGCCTAGAGATACTATTATATTGAAGGGTTTGAATCCTTCTCAGACTGTTTGGTGGGAGGTAATATTTTTTACACATTCTGCCAGTTCTTGTTAAGGTGGGCACAATTGGTTCAGTATTGGGGGCAACTAAAAGCCCTTCTAGAATTTTCCAGGTGTAGATTAGGATGTATGTCTCAAACCTTCTCTCTATGGAATAAAGGTTGAGGCCTCTGAGCCTATCCCAGTAGTTTAATTAGTTTTTACTCACCTGTTGCCCATCAGGTTGTTTAATACACGAGGTAAAGGTTCTTTGTAGGACCTCAATTTTTTGCAATTCATTCTGTTTGTGGGGGAAACCATAATTGAGAGCAGTAGTCAATGCGTGGAAGGAAAGAGATTTCCACAGGGTAAGCATGGTCATATTGTCCCTAGTTCTGAATGTCCTCAGTATATATCCTATTAGTTGTTTGCATGATGAGGTTACTTTGTCAATGTACCTGTTGAATGTTGCATCTTCAGATAATATAATCCCTAGATCCCTGACATGATCAGTTTGTACAATGTCTTCTCCTGTGGGTCCAGTGTAGTTGAATTGTTCTTTCAGGTATTTATTTGGTCCATACTTAATTAGTTCAAATTTGTCTTCATTGAAGGCCATATTGTTTGCATCTGCCCATGCATATATAGTTTGTAGATCTTTTTGTAGCTCTGCACATTCTTCTTTTTCTGTAATTGGTCTTAATATTCTGGTATCATCTGCGAATGACAGGAGAGAGCTTCCTAGGTTACAGTTTATATTGTTTAGCATTATAATGAACAGAATTGGTCCTAGTACTGTGCCTTGCGGCACTCCACTAATCACTTCTTTTTCTATAGATTTTGCTCCATTTACAATTGTTATTTGTTTTCTGTCAGAAAGAAAGGCATGGATCCATTTTCCTATTTTTCCACAAATACCAAGTTCTTTTAGTTTATGGAATAATATACCATGGTCAACCTTGTCAAAAGCTTTTGCAAAGTCAAGATAGATGACATCAACATTGTGGTTTTCTCCCAAATATTGTAGGATTGTATTGCAATGGTCTATAAGTTCAGTAAGGCAGGATCTCTTGTGTCTGAAGCCATGTTGAAAGTCTTCTAAGAGATGTTCATTTTCTATAAAACTAACAATGTGCCTTTTCAGGACTTTCTCGATATGGGTCTATAGTTCTTGGCTTCCTTTCTTTTGCCTCCTTTGTAGATTGGGGTAATATTTGCTTGTTTCATGATTGGTGGTATTCTACTGGTGTCTAGTGAGGATCTCCACAGGATTTTCAAAGGCAGAGATAAAGTATGTTTGCATTCCTTAAGAATCTTGGCTCCAATTCCATCTGGACCAGGGGCTGAACTCTCCGGTAGCTCTGTTATTGCCTGTTGTATATCTCTAGTGGTTATTTGTATATCTTCCAATAATGGTCTGTCTTGGTCATTTTCTTCTCTATCAAAAGATGCTGTAGTTTTTATTTTCTTTGCGACTACAGGGGTACTCCAGCTTAAAGCATATTGAGATTGTAGAATGTTTGCCATTTCCTGTGTATTAGATGTGAGAGTTAGTCCATCTTTAGCAAGCAATGGGCCAATGCTCGTTTTGATAACTGCTTTGCGTTTAGCATAGCTAAAGAAGAATTTGCTATTTTCCTTTATAGTGCCAATAGCTTTGTGTTGATTATCAATATTCTCTCTTATGGTTGACTCCTTTATTTTAAGTTCTAACATCAGTAGCTGATTCCGGATGTTACTATGTCTTGTATCACTTAATTGCTTTGTCAGTTGTTTAGATAGCTTTGTTCTCTTTCTCATAAGTGCCCTTCTGTATCTGTGCTCTTTTGTCCGGTGCTTCTTTGCACTATCGTTTTTCTTTGGTGTGTGCTTGTATAATGCTGATGATAGCAGGTATTGTATTCTACTCCAGCATTCTTCTGGTTCTAGGTTTTCTAATTCATCTCCCCAGTTTATTTCTCTCAGACGGTTATTTATTGATGTCCAGTCTGACTTGTGCAGGTTTAGGTCAGAGTATGGCAAGTTCGTTTGGCATGGGTCTTGCTTACATTTGTGGAGGGGCAAGTTTGTGAATATGTGCATGGCATTGTGGTCGGAGTGTATAGTTGGTGTTACAACAATGTGGTCAATTGTAGTTGCATTATTTGTCAGCACTAAATCTAGGATATTATTTTTTCTAGTTGGGCAGTGGACATGTTGTACTAGGAGCAGTTTTTCCATAAACTCATTCAGGTGTTTTGATTTGGACCTTTTTGTCCCTGATTTCATACCACCATATTGGTTCCAGGTGCAATTTGGGAGATTAAAGTCTCCTGTAATGATTAAGTCTCTGTTGAGTCTACAATAGCTGGGCATTGCCTGATTTTTTCCAGGACTTCAGTGAGCTCTAGATGGGAGCTATCTGGGGGGCTATAGATATTCACTAGTATTATGTCTTCTTTATTTATGCTGAGCATGATGATTAGGAGTTTACAGGATCCATTTGAGTATGCCATGAGCAGTTCACTTTGAATGTTTTCAGGGATGTACATCAGGACACCACCATTTAGACGGTCTTCTCTGTCACATCTATGGGTGGTGTACCCTTTGATTTGATGCACTAATCCATGTATATGATGCAGTTGTCAGTGTCATGCACTAATCCATGTATATGTATGCAGTTGTCAGTGTCATGCACTAAAGAAAATAGTCATAGTTAGTAAAGAGTGACTTAAATTTTATTTTTGAGGGGGCGTATATAGATTTAATATTTCTATGATGATGAATCTTACTCAAAATGGCTCCATACGGAACAATTTTCCTATCTTATTATTAATTAATTAATTCAGTCATTTATTTCATTTATCTTTCTAGTTTTAACTGGTTTATCAAATTCCCAGGAATTCCCGGGAAGTACAACTTAAATTTCCCGTTACCCGGGAACAAAAAAAAAGAAGCCCTTTCCCGGAATTAAACGCTATAAAAATTTGATTTAATAGAAACGCGAATTTTCAACCTATCTTACAAGACCTTCGTCAGATCTTCATTAGGTGCGAGGAACCACAACCCGAAGAAAGCCTCGGTAAAGGTCGAAAATGTGTTTCCTCCAATAACATTTTACTGCGGTTTTTATTCCCTTAACGTAACAACGTTACGTAACAAAGAATAACGTTTTCTCTCGTGCAACTGTAACGTATCAGGGAAAATGTAATACATAAAGAGTCAACCGGATCATTTCCAACAGTACTGACATCAATTAGTATTTAGGAATGTTATTAATTAGCAACGAAAGTCAAAGTTACCTTAAGAAATTCTCAACTTTGAAACTAGAAGAACCAAAAGTTATGGCAAATGAGGATATAAAGAGAGAGAGAGAGAGAGAGAGAGAGAGAGAGAGAGAGAGAGAGAGAGAGAATTTTAAAAAGTACAAGAAGAAAGTCAGCAAAAAAATGAAAGGCGGAACGGACGATGTTTTATATAATATATATATATATATATATTATATATATATATATATATATATAATTTCATAATTAAACATGTGAAATTAATGTATTCAGCAGTACACCCTGTCGAGGTGTACTGCTGAATACACGAAAGGCCTTTTTTCTTTTTCTTGTGGATTTGCATTATATATATATATATAATATATATATTTGGTAAACATTTATACCTATAGAACTATATAAATTTATGAAAAGTTTACAAAATTATGAAAGCTGTATCCAGCAAATTATTTTTGGGGATTTAAACAATCTCGATATCTACTGTATACCCACTGTAGTTCAGCAAATATTTGTCAGCATGTCAGGGCTGACGGTGTTAACTGTAATACCAGTTCGGTCACATAAAATATTACAGTGCCAATCAGCTGGTAAAAAATGTCTTTCACAATTCCCCATAGAAAGAAATCTAGCGGAGGTAGGTCAGGTTAATTAAAGTCAGCCAATTTATGCCTGTAACAATCCTATACCCTTATTTGTTTTTTGACAATGATTTTTTATGATAATGAAAACCAACATTTTAACTTGTTGTTGTTGTTGTTGCTGCTGTTGCTGTTGACGATAGGGTGAATCGGGCTGCAATAACTAGGTAAATCTGGCTACTACCTGTCACAAAGTTTGTTTATGCCCACGTCAATTGAAGGCAGGAGAAATAAACTAAAATCTTATTTCAGACATTTTTCATATACCTTGCATATATATATATATATATATATATATATATATATATATATATATCACAGGTATTTCATCTGTCTAATAAAAGACTTAAAAACTATCAACCATATGAAGATAAAAGTAAATCAAATAATTAGTTAATATAAAATAATTGAACATAATTGCCTCAATCATCTTCAATTATCGTGGTTACTCATGATCAGTAATTGATGGTAATAAATTTTCATTATATATATAATATATATATATATATATAATATATGTGTGTGTGTGGTGTGTGTGTGTGTGTGTGTGTGTGTGTGGATAAAACGTAGAATCTATTATACAATAAAACTCTAAAGCTGCTGCATATAGATTGCCACTTACATGTTCGGCTTACCACATGTTTGTCTCTCGTACTATACCTAGTTTTGCTTAAAGCGGTAAGAGTGCACCATTCGAATAATCTTTAAGTTCAAGCTTTGGTTCAGTCTTGTCATTTAGCTTCCAAAATTTGGGCTGAATGGTGAAAGAGCGATTTTTATTTAAATTTGTTTAAATGGGGGCTACCGGGCAGCGATAATTCTTAGGCATTGCTCTGTTACATTTATTACCTCTTTTCGGGAGATAGGAGTGGAACTTGTTTTGTGTCGAGTGATATTCTCTATAGTAAATAAAGTGGCTTATCTAAATTCTGTTTGCATTCCTTCAGAAACCTAGACCGTCATGTGTCTGGCCCTGGTGTTGAATTTTCTCGTATTTCTGATAGACCTTTAATTACGTTCCCTTCCCAGAATTCAAAATCCATTAACAGATTCGTGTCCGTACCTATTCTTAACTGATTTGTATCTCTGTCAAAGAATTCATCCCGAGTTTTTATTTTCATTTGGGGCTTAAGGCAGTTCGCTAATTTTTTCTGGTTAATTTGTATATTCGTTAACGCCATCTTTAACGGAAAATACTTTTTTACATTTTACTTCCCTTTTCGGCAAAGATGTAAAAGTATTTTGTGTTATTTTTTTTATGTTTTCTGCTACCTTGGTTTCCTCCTCGTTTCTCTTGTGGATGAACGTTTGTTTTAGGTCCCTTTTTATTACGCTTCTTTTTTATTTGTCTAGATTCAGTCTCTGCTTCCGTTTTGCATCTGTGGATCCTTTTTGTAGGTTGTTTCCGTTGACAAAATAACGTTCTGATTTTTTTCTTCAGTTTGCTATATTTTTTCGTTTTTTCTTTACGAAACATGTTTCAACAATATAGGTTTAGTTTCGCTTTCTACTATAAGTGGTATTTCTTCTATGAGTTGTTTTCACGGAGTAAAAATTTCAGTCTATTTCCTTTAACCCTTTCATGCCTGAATTATAAAATTTTAACTTTTATTTTTTTCCTGTTCAAGCCAAAATAACTTAATATTCAGATCATAATGCTCAAAATCGATTGTCAAGCTCATGTTACCATAAGGCAGCGGTCGGCGTTAAGATTTAATTCTTCATTTACATTCCCCCAATCTACTCTCATTGAATTTATATTTAATCCTTCAAATATTCCTTCTGTCCCTCTAAATATTTGTCAGCATGTCAGGGCTGACGGTGTTAACTGTAATACCAGTTCGGTCACGTAAAATATTACAGTGCCAATCAGCTGGTAAAAAATGTCTTTCACAATTCCCCATAGAAAGAAATCTAGCGGAGGTAGGTCAGGTTAATTAAAGTCAGCCAATTTATGCCTGTAACAATCCTATACCCTTATTTGTTTTTTGACAATGATTTTTTATGATAATGAAAACCAACATTTTAACTTGTTGTTGTTGTTGTTGCTGCTGTTGCTGTTGACGATAGGGTGAATCGGGCTGCAATAACTAGGTAAATCTGGCTACTACCTGTCACAAAGTTTGTTTATGCCCACGTTGAAACATTTTTTTAAAATATTTATACACGCATTTTGAGCCATGTTTGCAGGTTCCTGCTTTATAGTATTCACATATGGTTCATCCTTTCGGTTTTTTACGTTTTCTAATCTACCTTTATAGGGATTGTAAGAGTCTATTTCTTTCTTTTGTTTTCGTTCTACTTCGTCCCTACTTCGCGATTGTTTAATCTTGGGTGTGCTTATGTTTTCATTCGTGATGTTACTATCTTTTAGTTATTATATGGTATTTCTTCGTGTAAGTGTTCTTTCGATGCGCTTCTTCTTTTCAGTTTTTCCTCAGTGTTTTCTAATCAATTTATTATTATTATATAATTCGTATAGTATAATTTATTACCTGTATTTATTCTGTATTTTCTATATGGGATGTATTTTATACATATAAAAATTATCATTAGCATCATCACTTATGAAGTACAGGAAATGGAACTGGTGAGAGAGAGAGAGAGAGGAGAGAGAGAGAGAGAGAGAGGGGGAGGAGGTGAATACATACCTCAACTGTGTCACTGGTTTTAACCTTAGAATTGAATGCCATATAATTTAACCTTATAATACCGTATAATAGCATGCCTTCACCTAAATGTTTGACATATTGTATACATACACGCACACATACACACACACACACACACACACACACACACACACACACACATCATATATATATATATATTATATATATATATATATCGATAGATGCTAAAATGTACACGTACATATTACTGTATACAATTATGTACGCACCGCATATAATTATATGGGGCGATAAAGGTTTGTTTTTGTTATGTAACAGCTGTTAAATATAGCTATTTACGATTTTATCGTAATTTTTTGCGTAATTTTTCTTTCTTAAATATATAATTTAACTATCAAAAAATGGGTGCAGGACTTTCATCATATATATATATTATATATATATATATATATATGATGAATTTCATTAAATAATTTTCATATATATATATACTGTATATATATATATATATATATATATATATATATATATATCAGTGGCGGCTCGTGGTGAGGGAGAGTAGGGAGGCACAAAGGGAGACCCAAAATTGTCTATAATATATGCTATATAAATAAAATAGATTACAAAGTGTTAGATGCACTACTTTCTGCATGTTACGATCGTATAGAATTAATACTATGAAATAAAATCCTCTTTCATAGTTTTTAGTGATAAAAACAGAGGAGGCCCGGTCTTCCATGCCTCCTCTGGAAAGCCGCCACTGATATATATATATATATATATGCTAGAACATTACTGTCTTTGTCTTTTCAACTAAGAAAATCAAGTAATTCTGTGGTATTTTTATTACTGATAATAAAAAAGCTCTGCATAACACAGGTACTCTGAAGGCACTATGGCACTGTGACACCATACAATGCACTGACATTGAATACAGGGCCGGCCTTAGCAATTGCGGGGCCCAATTTGGACCATTTTGGTGGGGCCTCCTGGACTTAAGATTATTTCAAATTAGGTATCAGGAATATATGCTATTACGTTGTATTAAAAATAAAACAATATCTATATTTATTAGCTTATATTTTGACATAAAACGTGTTAAAACAAAACTATACTTATAAAGAAATCTTTCTTGCTTTCTGTTCTGCAAAACTCTTTCAAAATTTTGGTGAAGTTTAAGTTTTTTGCTTCATTACATTCTATGGATAATATTGCGAGGTTGTTGAGTCTATCTTGGAGCATGTTTGACCTTAGATAAGATTTGATTAATTTTAATTTGGAGAAGCTGCTTTCCCCTGACACCACTGTGACTGGAATTGTCAAAAATATGTGTAGAGCAATAAAAAAATTTGGAAATCCAGTAGCTCTCTCATTCAAAGGAAGGAATTCCAGGATTTTCAAAGGTTTTTCAAAGTATGAAGAAGGAAGAATTGGCTTCAGTGCTTCCATTTCCTCGACCAGCGTATGACCATCTAAATCTGCTAACTTTACAGAGTTGACAAGTTCGTTTTCCTGAATGAGCTTGACATCTGTTGGCGCAATTTCCAAATCTGCAGCACGTTTTTGTAATTCCTCCTTTGGAATTTGTTGAAATTTACTCAAAAAGCCAAATAAATCAACATGTTTTTTCAACTGCTTAAACCGTGGCTCCAAAGACTGCATTCCTTATTTTTCAAATCTGGAGGTGGCAACCCTAGTGCGGGTCCCATGTGAGCGCTCGGGCCCAATTTGGTCAAATAGGTTCAATTGGCCTAAAGCCGGCCCTGATTGAATATATAAATAAACGATAAAGAACTCATTAAACTGTACTGTGAATTAGTTCTTAAAGACATATTCTGTTATGATACAATATTAATTTAATGCCATTTACATTTACAATGGCACTAACTAACCTTACGAATACATTTGAGGGGTCGCGCGTCTTAAGGTACCTAAGCGCAACCACAGGCGAAAATGTGTTTTTGATGGATATTACTATTTTCACCTTTCCTATATCGCGTGTTTGGGTTATAATGACCTTACGACACTAGAAGTATGGTCGAAAACCTTATGAAGCTACCTACCACTACTCTACTGCTATTATACTATTGTTGAACTTTAGAGGCGATTTCTGGCGAATTTAAATTTTGGCGCTTAGGTACCTTAAGACGCGGGACCCCTCATTTAAGTCCCACATTAGTAATAAGGATTATAGCCAGGTGAAAGTACGTAACGTTTATACAGTAAGCGAATGAAATCTGATAATATAGTTCAGTAATGTCAAAGGCTTAATAAAGATAAATTTATTGTAAAAATAAGTAAAAATCTGAAATTATTGCATTGTTTATTTTATTATAAAATGAAGTATTTCCTGTTTTGTTTTTTTTTTTGTTTATATTGACACGTATGTTTCCTACTATAAGTATAGCAATAAAAACCTATAAGTATCGTCTTTTTTCATGCCTATTAGTTTTCTTTTGAGGAACTTCTTTAGAAATTCTAAAAAACCAAACAAACAAAGTTTATTCAGGAAAAGGATATAAGTAATTGGGTTCTACAGTATTTTTTTAATATTTTCAATGTGATGATATTATTGCATTAATATGTTTACAAGTATTCTTGTCTGAATATTGTATTGAAAGCATGGAAGCTTTTTAAGCAAAATTAATGGGATTCACTTTATTTATTACATTTTCTTTAAAAGTGAAAAAACGAAAATTTGTAAATGAGAACAAGATTTTTTAAAGTGTCTGTATTTTGGGGTTATCACTCCAATTACCGTTATGCCTAAACTCCCCCCCCCCCCCGCATAACATATCTATCATTTTTTTTGTCAGTAACTCTGACGTAACTTACGCGTAACTTTATTTAATGCAATTTCGGCCTGTAACTTCACTGTAATTTTTTTTTATCAGTAACTTTTATGTAACTTTTGCATGCGTAACTTTCTCGCAACAAACTTACTTGAAAGAAACAATATTTTCAAAGGAAAACGAACACACACAAAGTGGTGAAAAAAAAATGTAATAATTACACATGGTATATAAACAATACACGTTAAATGAAAAGCAAAAATTGCAATTCAGAACTTTACTTACGAAAGAGGAAATAGATTTTAGAAAGACTGAAAGAACCCTTAAAAAATATCGTAGAAAAACTTACATTATTAAGTTTAACAATAGCACATCACGCGTTTCCAAATTTAAGTTAATGGAACGCCGAACACACTTTCATATTAGGGTGGCCAGACGTCCGGCTTTAGGCGGACAGTCCGCTTTTTTGAGCACTCTGTCCTTCGGGTGGCCATTTCCAAATTTCCAAAAAGGAGGACACTGCATATGTGGCCGTACGTTAACATACTGTGTATATAAGTTATATAATATATATATATATGTTAACATACGGCCACATACGCAGTGTCCTCCTTTTTAAATGGCCACCCTATTTCGTATATACAGGGTGTACATAAAGTCAGGATCTATTTTTGTGAAGCACTTGGAAATTATATGGAATTCAATCATAAAATGATAAAGTGGTAACATTTATTAAATAATTAAGAGTAGGATTCGACGTGACGCCCATCAGTATCCCTGCACAGCTCAAATCGTTCCGCAGCATTTCTAAACACATTCTGGAGCATTTGCGGGGTTATGTTATCTGCAGCAGTTCGTATACGAGTACGTAAGTTTTCAAGACTCGTAATCTTCGTCAAATAGACGTGCGACTCGATAAAGCCCCATGCAAAGAAATCTAAAGGGGTTAAATCTGGTCATCTCGCTTCACAAGGTCTGTTGCTTCCGCGTCCGATCCAGCGATTTGGAAAACGTCCATTTAGATAATCCTAAACAATTTTGGCATAGTGACAAGGAGCACCATCATGTTGATAGACGACGGTATAACAATCCTATCCCCGTCGTCTATCAACATGATGGTGCTCCTTGTCACTATGCCAAAATTGTTCAGGATTATCTAAAATCTAAATGGACGTTTTCCAAATCGCTGGATCGGACGCGGAAGCAACAGACCTTGGCCAGCGAGATCACCAGATTTAACCCCTTTAGATTTCTTTGCATGGGGCTTTATCGATCGCACGTCTATCAGACGAAGATTACGAGTCTTGAAAACTTACGTACACGTATACGAACTGCTGCAGATAACATAACCCCGCAAATGCTCCAGAATGTGTTTAGAAATGCTGCGGAACGATTTGAGCTGTGCAGGGATACTGATGGGCGTCACGTCGAATCCTACTCTTAATTATTTAATAAATGTTACCACTTTATCATTTTATGATTGAATTTCATATAATTTCCAAGTGCTTCACAAAAATAGATCCTGACTTTATGTACACCCGGTATTAATCCAGATTGAAATTTGTATGTAACAGAACTTAAATGTCTATTTAATTTAGGGTTGCCAGATTTTTCAAATGCCCAAGCGGGACAAAATGTTTTTTGAGGTTTTTTTTTAAGACCAAATTTTTTTTTTAAATTGAAACTAGATTTCTTCAATGGTTACAAACAAAATTGAAAAATTTTATTACAATAATATTTAACAATTAAACATCGTGAATAAATTGAAATTATTATACATAATATTGAAATTCTAAATCAATTCACTCCTAAAAAATTTGCTTAAAAAATATTTTTTGCGAGATATTTTCAACGCGGGATTTGGACGCGGGATTTGGACGCGGGATTTTTGGATCAAATATGGGACTGTCCCGTAAGATACGGGACGTCTGGCAACCCCTACTATTTATAACTTTATATTTAATCCGCTCGACTCTGTTAAACTATTTTATATAACAGTAAGAAAAGTTCGTAGTACAAGACAACTCTTTATAATGTCAGCCATAATCAACCATTGGCTATGTCGTAGCCAATGTCGTAACAGCGCTTCCCGTTGTTTAGCGAAGTTAAACGACTCTGGGTAGTAGTTGGATGGGAGACCGTCCTCCGCGTCCAGATTATGTAGCGACCCGTGGTTCGAATCCCACGTAAAGCTGTAGGTCCTCTCCGTCATATGACCTTAGATGTTGCGAAGGAAGTTAAACAAACCCAATAATTTTTAAAGAATAATCATCCATGCACCTCCTCATGTAAACGCTGAACTGATCGAAACAAGACCAGCGCGCATGCGCAGAGAGAACAGCTCTCAAAAGTACATCTGAAGATGTTTATTAAGAGTAAAGACATGATACACATTCTTCACAGTTGGACAAAACATACCTTGTAATGAATACTTAAAAATACATTTCATATACAGTACTCCTTTTAGCGCCTTCATTATTTTTGTCTTACGTCAGGCACCTAAACAGTAACACTTGTTTATAACTACATTTCATTGCAAAACATAAGCATGAAAACGGGAGCAAGTGTAGTTTACGTCCCCCTGACGCAAAAGGGGACACAAACTACACTACAATCGTCAATTTATATGTACAGGGTATCCGGGCTTAAATGGCAATAAAATAAAACATTATAAATGTATTTTATTGCTATTTAAACCCGGACACCCTGGGTGTATATATATATATATATATATATATATATATAATATATATACAGTAGGGTGTCCCAGGAAGAAATGTCAAGAATGCACCATTTGACTCTTTGGGTATTTCTAAGTAGAAAGTATTATATCGACATGTGCCTGATTCCCAACCGTTACCGAGATACAGGCCTCTACATTTGGGTAACTAAAACATAATAAAAAGCCGATCTTAGATAATATTCAATGACATTTAATGATACATTGGCAACTGTGCAGATCCTCACATTATTTATTTACATTATTTTTTTGTCTCGGGGTTCTTGAAGAGTAACGTTTATCAGCGGGGTAACCCGAAACTAAGGAGCAGTTGGTTGCACGTATACAGGATGCGTTCATAAACCTCAGAAATGAACTTCCGCGTTTTCCTTGGCAAGACTCGATGGATCGGAGGCTCGCCGCGTGCATTGAAGAAGGAGGGGGTCACTTTGAAACCATTCTGCAATAAGTGCAATAGTGTATTGTATGTTTGTACTTTCTGTAAACCACAAGTGTCATTAAATAGTATCTAAGATCGCCTTTTTATTATGTTTTAATTACCCAAATGTAGAGGCCTGTATCTCGGTAACGGTTGGGAATGAGACCCATATCGATATAATACTTTCTACTTAGAAATACCCAAAGAGTGAAATGGTGCATTCTTGACATTTCCTCCTGGGACACCCTGCTGCTGCTGCTGCTGCTGCTGCTGCTGCTTTTGTTGCTTTTGTTGCGTGAGCTTCCAGCTAGCTAGCTAGCAGCAGCCACACAGAGAGCTATAGGGAGAAGAAGAAGGACGGGGGACCCTTCTTATTCTCGCGACGAGTTACGCCGCTTTCATTGCCATAACATATGTATATATAACGTAAAGAACGACGCTTGTATAGGAGAATATTCCGCGCAAGATGAGAAGGAGAAAACGAAACAAGTGAAAAAATGAGGTAACCACCCGGGAATCGAACCCGGGATCTTCCGATTGCCGGTCAGATATGATAACCATTACACCACGGGCCTCACTCAATCAAATGCCGTAATTCCTCTACATACGCGCAGAAACCAATGCCCCAAGGGGGCACCTTCCGCATGCCGTACATTATATACATTTAAACTGCAAACACGCAGTATAATTAACGTAAAGAACGACGCTTGTATAGGAGAATATTCCGCGCAAGATGAGAAGGAGAGAACGAAACAAATGAAAAAATGAGGTAACCACCCAGGAATCGAACCCGGGATCTTCCGATTGCCGGTCAGATATGATAACCATTATATGATATGATAACCTGCGTGTTTGCAGTTTAAATGTATATAATGTACGGCATGCGGGAGGTGCTCCCTTGGGGCATTGGTTTCTGCGCGTATGTAGAGGAATTACGGCATTTGATTGAGTGAGGCCCGTGGTGTAATGGTTATCATATCTGACCGGCAATCGGAAGATCCCGGGTTCGATTCCCGGGTGGTTACCTCATTTTTTCATTTGTTTCGTTCTCTCCTTCTCATCTTGTGCGGAATATTCTCCTATACAAGCGTCGTTATTTACGTTAATTATACTGCGTGTTTGCAGTTTAAATGTATATAATGTACGGTATGCGGGAGGTGCCCCCTTGGGGCATTGGTTTCTGCGCGTATGTAGAGGAATTACGGCATTTGATTGAGTGAGGCCCGTGGTGTAATGGTTATCATATCTGACCGGCAATCGGAAGATCCCGGGTTCGATTCCCGGGTGGTTACCTCATTTTTTTTCATTTGTTTCGTTCTCTCCTTCTCATCTTGCGCGGAATATTCTCCTATACAAGCGTCGTTCTTTACGTTAATTATACTGCGTGTTTGCAGTTTATATATATATATATATATATATATATATATATATATATATACACAGACCGTGCATGGAACAAGGAACTCTTCTGGGATAATTAAATCCACTGTAGTCCGAATAAGTAATGGTAAATGACAAATACCATAGTTTTTCTTTTTCATGATGCTAGCCCGACGTGGGCACGGTCTGTGTGTATCATAAAAAAACCTCAGGGGACAGGGCCGTAACTAGGGTTTAGAAATTAGTGAGGTCCAGATTTTTTTCGAGCGCGGCGGGACGAGCAAAATTCAGACCAAAATGACATCTACGAACACAACCCAAGCTATACACTAAACACAAAACCCTTGTCTATAATTAAATACTGTACAAAGGGACCTGTTAGCAAAAATACTTTTATTAAAGCTGCACGGAGAACGGTTCTGTCTCTTTTTTTTTTTTAGGAAATAATTACCGAGGTCCGGACCTCGGTGACCTCATAGGTAGTTACGGCCATGTCAGGGGACCATTCTGAGTTCATTCCCATATATATATATATATATATATATATATATATATATATATAGGTGCTACTTTAGTATGTGGTCTACCTACGATTGGTTAGGTTTAGTCATGATATTTTCGTTAAAACTAACGAAAATATCATGACTAAACCTAACCAATCGTCAAGGGCGATTGACATCGGGATGTAAACAAGCAATTAGTAAACAAGATAATAAGATATAATTAAAAGGTAGACCGCCGAATCGTAGGTAGACCGCATACTAAAGTAGCACCTATATATATATATATATATATATATATATATATATATATATATATATATATATATATATTGACGATTGGTTAGGTTAAGTCGTAATATTTTCGTTAGTTTTAACGTTTTATTTGATTAGGTATACACGGACAAAGTTGGGGAACGTAAACTACACTTGCTCCTAAAAACGTGTTTACAATTCCTTTACTTTAATTAGAATCTAATGTTATAATATGCTATATACTATGCGTATTAGGCAAAATAGTTAAGTGGGAATTTATAGGTTATATTCATCTAATAAAATCCATATAATTTTCATTGTTAAAAACGTTTTAACAAAATTACCAATAAGAGGAAAATACAACAACAAAAGTTACGGAATTGTTACGGAACGAAATATTGGATGAAGGTCTTACTTCCTTAACAACAAACAGTTACCGAACGAAATAGAGGGAAAAAAAAGCCTTACTTTTGTTCAAGCTGGGAAAAGTTACGCTTATGTTGCACACATTGAATTCAATTTTACAAAATGTTACGTTAAAATGTGTAACTGACATAAAACTTATGAAAATAAAAATAAAATGTTTATTGGCAGACCGTAGTCCATATAACAAATATTAATAATACGAACTGATGCTAAGGATAGAAATATATAAAATTAATGAGAAATAATACAGTAATGTCGAGGTTAAGTGGAGCTACAGACAGACGGGCACTTATTCCTTTTTTCCCCCTGCAATTTCTTTTTTCCCGGTTAGGTCAACTGTACGCCCCCCTTGACAATTGGTTAGGTTAAGTCATGATATTTTCGTTAAAATAAAAGGAATAAGTGGAATATTTTAACGAAAATATCACGACTTAACCTAACCAATTGTCAAGGACGTACAGTTGACCTAACCGGGAAAAAAGAAATTGCGGAGGGAAAAGGAATAAATGCCGACAAACGTTTTCGTACCATGAATTCCATGGCTTAGAACAGTGGTCTCCAAAGTGGGGTGTGCCTGCCGATCTAGCGGGTGCGCGAAGAAAATTTGATGATTCTGATTTATCATTGTTTTAGTTTTTGAATTTCAAGAAGATGACCGAGAAAGAAAATATTCGCTAACACACAGTCATTCCTAGGAATTTGCGAGATAGTATCCGCGATATCGCTTACTCGCGATTAAAATTTAGCAAACTAAATATCACAATTCGAGATCGCCGCATTATTTTGTAAAATAACAGTTGATTGACATCAGGGAAGATACAAGTTTACGAACCGAATTTCAACAGAAAACTGTGCACAATTGGTGGATTGGATTAAAAAATGAGTACCCAGATTTAGTAAGCGCAGCGCACGATGCGCTCCTTCCATTTGGATCTACATATCTGTGTGAGGTGTCTTTTTCTGCTATGATAGGTATTAAAACCAAGAATCGAAATAAACTGAACTTGGAACCGGACCTTCGAATCGCTGTATCACAAAGTGTCAAACCAAGATTTTCAGAAATGATGAAGCACAGTCAGCCACATTGTTCTCATTAAATTATATTGGTAAGTACATCTTCACCCAATCGTATTTCTGTTGTATACTATCATATTAACTTACTAGTAAATAATGAAAGGATATATATATATATATATATATATATATATATATATATAATATAAAATCTTCATGTTCATTAGGGGTGCGTGTTATTTATTTTTGCTGATTAAAGGGTGCGTGATCAAAAACGTTTGGAGACCACTGGCTTAGAAGACATACAGCAGGACTCCTGAATAGCTTGGATAATCAGACTGGTAGATTTTTTAATTCTTTGCATTAGAGTGTATTGAGCACGTCTTGTTACCTTCGGGAAGCTCGGGACATTGCGGGTAGCAAACATTTGTGAAGCTGTGCATCTCGGGGGTAAGTTATGTAGGAGTCTAAAAGATCTGTTGTACAGCAAATTTAGGGTTCTGCCAGAACCTTTTTTATAATTCATCCAGAGTTGCTGTCCGTATATATTACTGCAGAAAGTACGAAAGAGAGTGCCTTTAGCTTCATTCGTACAGAACCGGAAGTTCCTTATAGTCATATTCGCTTTAGCACAAAGGCTTCGAGATTGTTTTCTTATATCTGAGTCATCACTCAAGGAGCTGGTGATAGTTTGACCCAAATATTTAAATTCTTGTGCTTCCTCAATTACTTCACCTCTCATTTTAAACCTAATATCAGCTGGCTGATTACAGCTTTTAGGATGGAATTACAGTACATAACCTTAGTTTCTGTAACATTAAAAAAGGATATCACGCTCCTGCAAATATAATTCGTAGACTTTTAGTAGAGGGACTTTAACAGAGGGACTTATTAACACCATATCATCAGCATAAACTAAGTTATTTATCCTTGTGTTATCTATACAACATCCAACTGTTGCCTCATGAAGTGAAGCAATTAATCCGTCAATATACACATTAAACAGCAGAAGAGAGAGCAAGGAGCCTTGTCTCACCCCGCAAGAGGAACCAAAACATTCGGATAGTACATTGCCCAACCTAACGGTAAAAGATTGGTGGAAATACCAAAATTTCAATAAATTTAACATGTAAATGGGAACTTTTCTTGTCTTCTAGTTTTTTTAAATAAAATATTGTGGTTCACTCTATCATATGCCTTACTTATATGTACGAAATAGCTATAACGTAAAATACATAAATTTTGTTAAGATTGTAAACCTCTTTCGTTAACAGCAAAGGCCACGTGACGGAGGGAACCTGTACAGCTTTACGTGGGATCCGAACCATCTACGGATCGCTACATCATCTGAACGCAGAGGAAGGTCCCACATCCAACTACCACTCAAACTCAATGCAGCTTAACTCCGCTGATCGTCGGGAAGCAGATGTTACGACATGGCCATCAGGACGCAGCCCAATACTTGTGAAAGGGTGTTTTTTATCTCATTAAAGTATTATTTTACAGTTTCGGGAAAACTTTCCCACAGAAACATAAATTTCAGAAAACAAAAAATTACTAATTGTGTTTATTTTATAGGCGAACATTTTTTTCTTAAACTGTACGCGCGCACACACACACACACAACGCACACACACACACATATATATATATATATATATATATATATATATATATATATATGGTGATTCAAAAAGTTAATACTTATATGGGATAGAAACTCATATAAGTGTTAAAAAATTTTGAATCACCCTGTATTAGACATGATTTCAATGTTAAACTGAAAGAAATGAAAAAAATCATATTAAAAACAGAGATAGTTATTATTATCATCATATATTTCCTACAACATTCTTTTCTTTACAACCTCCAGTAAATAAAAGACGTTTCCATGAAACCAACGAACAACTCTGTCCAGAAAGTGATCTCGATAAAGAACGTTTAAACATGTAAAATGAGTATGCATGAATCTAACGCCGGTACAGAACCCCGTTATAACGACTTTTCCATTAAAGAACGTTTTTTTTTTTTTTTTTTAATGCAATAATTTTCAATTTCCAGAATTAACGATGTTTTCTAACAGTTTAATGTCTGTTTGAACGTCCTTAACTTTCCGCAAGGGACCAATCAGGGGTTGGAATCCTCACTGCAGAATAACACCCGCATATTCTCCTTTCGGAGAAACTCTATCGCTCCCCGCTTCTAAATTCAACTTAAAGGAAGAATATTTTGGGGTCAAGTAATATTAAAAAAATAGAACTGAAAAGCGCGAAATTAAAATGATTGTAACTTTTAATGATACTTTTACTTTATTGAAAATAATTAACAAAATTTCGCTAGTATTGTTGCCAAGGGGATATATATATATATATATATATATATATATGATACACACAGACCGTGCATGGAACAAGGAACTCTTCTGAGTTCATTCCCATATAATATATATATATATATATATATATAATATATATATACACAGGGTGTTTATAAAGTCCTATCTATTTCAGTGAAAACGTAGCAAAAAAGGGTATAATTCAATAACAATATAATAGAAGGCATACATTTAATGAATACTTAAGCATATGATTCTACATGAGCACCATCAATATCTCTACAGAGTTTGAATCTGTCAGTAGCATTGCGGAACACATTTTGGAGCATGACAGGGGTTATTTTTGTAATTGCTGTTACGATACGAGCACGTAAATCTTGCGGATCTGTAACCCTCGTTTGATAGACGTTTGATTTGATAAAGCCCCATGCAAAGAAATCCAAGGGCGTTAGGTCAGGAGATCGAGACGCCCAGGGCCTGTTGCCTCCACGTCCGATCCACCGATTTTGAAATCGTTCATTTAGGTACTCCCGAACAATGTTTGCGTAATGACAAGGTGCCCCATCTTGTTGAAAGATGATGGTGTTTAAAATGCCATCTGAATGAAGCTGGGGTTCCAGGAATTGCTGAAGCATGTCCAGATAAATAAGCCCCGTAACTTTAGCTTCAGCAAAGATAAAGGGCCCATAAATCTTAATTTGGTCATACCCAATTAAACAGTAACTTTAGGAGAATCTCGTTCCCATTGATAGAAATCAACTGGCTTTTCATTAGCCCATATGCGGCAGATATAGCGATTAACCTTTCCACACGTGTGGAAAGTTGCTTCATCATCGAAGAGAATGTGGTCCATTAAATTTTCATTCTGAATGTGTTCAACAAGATCGGCACACATTGCACTTCGCTTTGGATAATCCTCTTCATGTAAGTCATGAAGCGCCTGAATGTGATAACTTCTCTTCTTCAACGTCGATTTCAAAATTTTGTGGACAGTTGATTTGGGTATCCGAGTCTACGCGATGTGGTACGAATTGACACGCTTGGATGTTCATCGATAACATTACGTACCACATTTACAGCATGCTCAGAGACACTTGGACGTCCAGATCTTGACGACTCATGAACAGATCCCGTTCTTTTAAATTTATTAAGCAAATCACGAATTGTCTTGTCTGTAGGACCTGGCTTGTGAAATGTTCTTCCAAACCTCTCTCATTTCCTTGCATTTCTTTCCTTTAATCCGAAGTGTCACCACCATCAGCCGTTCTTGTACATTCATTTTCACAGGGTTCTGCAACAAAAATAAATAAAAGACGTTAATTCAAAGAAATAGATAGGGACTTTATAAACACCCTATATATGCACGCATACATTCGCACAGAGAGAGAGCGAGAGAGAGAGAGAGAGAGAGAGAGTTACAAGGAGTTACAAGGACAAGAGGAAGCCTCAAAGACCTTCCGGTCCACTCTGGAGGTTCCTCTTATTAAGCAAGTTTATTTTTCTTTTACCTATTCTAGCAGTAGTAGAAAACTGCCAGAGGCAGGTACGGAAAAAGGTTGAAGAAAATACCTTGACCCGAGAGAGAGAGAGAGAGAGAGAGAGAGAGAGAGAGCTAGAGAGAGAGAGAGAGAAAGAGCTCCTATAATATAAAAACAAATCTCTACAACATCACATTATTTTTATATACTATATATAGAACAGTTATAGAAGGGCGACAGTAAATGTTGTTATATGATCACGAAATGAGATCTCTTCAATTTTGTATTTGATAACTTTATTTCATCTTTGAAGCAAAATTTAAAATAATTTCCATCATAATTCTAGACTGGGTCGGATGTATTTAATGAATTTCCACCCTAAACTCTCCTTTTATACATAACTATTTTGTGTTTAAATTATCAAAAACGTATTTCCTATTTCTATAGTGTATGGGAAAGCACAGTGCTCAACTTGTGGATTTAGGATTTGTAGTTCCAGCTCAAGGCGTGTGTAGTAGTAGTCGGTGAGAAAAACGACTATACAGAGCGATGCAGCTGATCTGATGTCTGCGTGAATGGTTATATATCACCAGTTCACCATGAACAAACATGCGTACACACGCATGTACGCAATACATCTATCTATCTATCTACGTAGAGGTCGGGTAGCGTTCCACCCTTAATTTAATATTTTAATTAAACATACGCCTCAATATGTACGCACAAGCCTTTTCCTATTCATCTTATTATTAACCAAAAAAATAAAATTAAAAAGAAAATTCACTGGCGTTCAATCAACCCTTTTCGTTCTTATAGCAAACCCTTCCTCTCCCTATTATACCCTATCCGCATACTGACTGATTATTCCTCTTATTTAACGCCTATCTTAACCCTATGTTCCCCACATATTAAGTCCCTTTTCTCTCTCTCTCTCTCCTCTCTCTCTCTCTCTCTCTGTACATCGTCAGAGGTCTTCCTTTACCCTATATCTTAAGGGTCTCATTTCGCGCTCCGGTAATCAAGATTCAGAATGCGGTTTTCACCCGTTTATGCCGACAGACGTTCGCTTTAATTGAAGTTAAACAGTGGCACACGTTTCGTTAAATTTTTGTGTACGGTCCGAACGGTATTGTGTGTGTACGGTATTATGCCCATTTATTATGTATATTTATACAGGGTACTTGGAGTTTATATTCGGTACGATATGATTGAGTATATAGAATATTCTTTGTTTTTTTAAACATTGGCACACGTTTGCTTATTTTATTTTTGTGTGTGCGTACGGTCCGTATGCGGTATTATACGGTATTGTTCGCCGTACTGGATGTATACGGTATTCTGAACTGTATACATTAAAGTTTATAACAATATTCATTATTTTTCCTTAAAATTTTAACCAGCGCTAATGTTTTATTTAATTCCAGTATATACTGAGCGATCGCTCGCGTACGGTACTTTATAATACGGTACGATATACCGAATTTTAGGGTACCGATACGATAAATGTTCGACCAACATCAGCGGCCGTTCAGCAGCGCTTTTCCGAGGTTTAAGTGATTGCAAAGAACCTCTTATTTACTTTGCTGTAAAATGTGGAAATTTCGTTGATGGGAAAATTTAATATTCTCTCTCTCTCTCTCTCTCTCTCTCTCTCTCTCTCTCTCTGTATACATATACAGTATACTCGTATATGTTACAGTCAATGTGCAAAACCAGTCATTTCACGTAATACCTAAAATTTTCAGGCATTTCGCGTAATTCGATTAAGCGATTAATGATATCGTGAAGGTTAGGTTAGGTGAGTAATGCGTATTACCTATGTTTAAGGGTTACAGGTATTACGCGGAGTGCTCGAAATTTTTAAGCATTACGTGAAATGAGTGGTTTCACACATTGACTAATATATATATATATATATATATATATATATATATATATATATATATATATATATACTGTATATATATATATATATACAGTTCGTATATTCAGAAGTAAACCTTTCTGAATACACGAAAGACCTTGGAATAATTTTTCTTTTTCCCCTGTGGGTTTGCATCATTCATTCATTTCCCGCGTTTAATTGTGAAATTTTCCCATAGATATATATATATATATATTAGTGGTGGACCGGATATCCGCATCCGCATCATTTTTAACATCCTAATCCGCATCCGCATCATTTTTAACATCCTAATCCGCATCCGCACTTCTGACTGCGGATGTTATGCGGATATTACCTCTAATAAATTATGTAATTTACAATTAAATTAGCTTATAAAGTAACTTATAAGGCCCAGTCATGCACATTTCATGTAAAGTATTAATTATTAATGAACAAACAAATATATAAACCTCAAAATATAAATAGGTGGGAACACAGAAAATTGAATGAAACTTGTTTCATTGAATTTTCTGTGGCTGAAACACTTCAGAAAGTTATTATTTTTATCATAATGAAAACATTAATACATAATATATATATATATACAGGCCCGTGTCCAGGGGGGGTCAGAGGGGCACGAGACCCCCCGAAATTTCGCGAAAATTTTTTTTTTTTGAAGGGTTTTTGAAGTGTTTGAATTTTTTTCTGAGCTTCATTTCATACATCATCTACTTACAGTTAATGAATTTAAAATAACGCCACCCTATGCACCCTCAATGCTCCTAAGAAGAGGTATACACACTATCTATTTTCTGAAGTTGGTGTGCCCCCCCCCCCCCCCGAAAAAAAATCCTGGATACGGGCCTGTATATATATACAGTATATATGATGAATAAAACCACGAAGGAAAGGAAACACAAAAGGTGCTCAAGCGCTTTCGTCTAATGACATCCTCAGGAACACTGAAGTACATAAAAGGTTACGGCCTATATATAGGTTACAGAAAGAAAAAATAAAATAAATAACATACATACACACAAACATATATATATATATATTATTATATATATAAATCATACATATCTACACACGTATATATATATATATATATATGCAATAAACGGAGAAGTAAAAATAAAAATTAAAAATTAAAAATTAGAGGATTAATTTTTATTTTTACTTCTCCGTTTATTGCATATATATATATATATATATATATATATATATATATATATATATATGTGTGTGTGTGTGTGTGTAGATATGTATGTATATATATATATATATATATGTATATATATATATGTTTGTGTATGTATGTTATTTATTTATTTTTTTTTCTTTCTGTAACCTATATATAGGCCGTAACCTTTTATGTACTTCAGTGTTCCTGAGGATGTCATTAGACGAAAGCGCTTGAGCACCTTTTTGTGTTTCCTTTCCTTCGTGGTTTTATTCATCATAAATATTTTTCACGTGTTACTTTCGTGAAATAATTTTCATATATATATATATATATATTGCCTGTCATAATAGTAATATCACGAAATTTGAAAAATTGTCATATATTCATAATTCTATATTATACTGATAGATTAACTAATATCCGCATCCGCATCCGCGGATATTGAAATAAAAAATCCGCATCCGCAGATGTTGAAAAACTGACATCCGGTCCACCACTAATATATATATATATATATATATGAGAAATAAGCAAAAAAGTAAATCAAACATAATTGTATATGTAAATTTAGTCCTAAAGACAATGTCCCTCACCTTTCTCTCCGTATGTGTAGTTATAGCTACACACACACACACACACACACACACACACACGCACACACACAGACCTATTTCTCGTTAACCGTATGGTTTATGGAGAAATAAATTATATCTATGAGTATAATGATCACCAGAACAGCATTTCAACCATGTATGTAGGACACCTGATTCCCGCAAAAATAATGTTTTTTATATATAAATTATATATCAGACATGTAAATACGTAATATTTTTATATAATTATATATGATGGTCAGCGAAATAATTGATATATAAAACGTATACGGAAAACAAGCGCACAGACGGTATATTCAGTAATATATTACAACAGATATATACTGTATGTATGTATATGTACAGTATATATTATGTTTTTTTTCCGAAAAATTGTAATATATATATATATATATTATATATATATTATATATATGTGTATATATATATAATATATATATATATATATATATTCAGTGACATGAGTTTAGACAATAATATCAGTTCTGTAAATAGGTTCTTCAGCACGTCTCCTATCAGCTTAATCTGACGGTCTAATTTAGGCCACGACTCTTCAAAGCTATGACCATCCTACTTTCTTTTAGAAAGAATAATATATTTACGGTCTCCTTCCTTGAGGCAGATAAGAAAAACGATATATTCTTATGAGTTTCGTGTGTACTGACGAGGTAGTCAATAGACTGAAATGTATTACAGGATATATTTACAGTAAGATTACTGCCGTACTTTCAAAACGGGAGACTGTAAATCTTTTCTTAATTCTCATAAGCATTGTGTTCACCCATTTTGTTTCACAGTCGGTTCAAATAGTCTTATGGCGAAACTCCCATAATTTTAACAGATGTTTATTGGTGAGACATATCGAATTTCAGCACAGGACGTTTTGAACTGATTATATATATATATATGAAAATTATTTCACGAAAGTAACCCTGTATATATATATATACAGGGTGATTCATAAATGTGTTTCATAAATCGCAGGGTGTATTCTTGAGACAAAAGACCATATAAACATAGGTCAAGAAACCCGTAGGTTTCGAGCTATCGCACGCAACAGAAAAATATCTTGATGCTGTATATCCTGACAGGTGGATAGGGTGTGGTGGTCCTGTTTCATGGCCACCTCGGTTACCAAATTTAAATCTTCTTGATTATTACGTGTGGAGGTCATATAAAAAGCCTAGTTTATGTTACAGAAGTCCGAGCACGTGATGAATTGTAGCAACGAGTTCGAGACAATTGCGAAACGAACCGCGCAATACTCCAGGAACTTTTGAGTGTGTCAGACAATCAGTGGTGCGACGTGCTGAGGCATGAATTCAAGAAGTAGGAAAGAATTTCGAACATTTACTTTAATAAAGCAAATGTATCACACTGTGTATTTGCATAAAATGTAAAAAATCTTCAAGAGTTTAATTTTTCTGTTGCGTGCTATAGCTCGAAACTTACGGGTTTCTCGATCTATGTTTATATGGTCTGCTTTACTTTTGTCTCAAGAATACACCCTGCGATTTATGAAACACATTTATGAATCACCCTGTATATATATGTGTGTGTGTGTGTGTGTGTGTGTGTGTGTATATGCGCCTCGGTGGTGTAGTGGTTAGCGTCGCTGACTACGAATCCATCGGCCCTGGGTTCGAGACCCGACGGCAGCCGGCGCGCAGCAAAACCCAGCTGTTCATCCTTCCACACAATAAAAGAAAGTGGTTGGTAGATAAATGGGTACCCTAGGTGGCCTAGTGGTTAAGACGCTGGGCTGCTGATGGGGCGTGGTTCGGATTCCACGTTAAACTGTAGGTCTAAGGTGGAGTGAAAAGCTTGACCTTCGTCAGAATGAACAATTCGGGCGGAAGCTAACCAAAGGTTTTATATATATATATATATATATAGGGTAAGTATATGTACGAGAATGTGAGAATGTTTTTTGGCTCGTTCTATCTTCCCTTACGATGTTTACATTTGTTGAATGTTGGCTTCCACGAGGTGTGGACAGGCGTCAAGTTTTCGTTCCCGCGCTGGTAAACACATCTGGTAAGCCCTTATTAGTCACTGTGTAAGGAGATAGCACAAATGTATACGTGAACACCATATATATATATATATATAATATGTGTGTGTGTGTGTGTGTGATCAAAAGGAATACAATATCAAGAAAAAAATACTAATTAGTAATTCTTTCTTGGAGGATGCTTTTTCCGAAACTGTATATATATATATATATATTACTTTATCATAATTATTACATTAATACATTACATTACATTTAATACATTCTAATGTAAATATTATTATACACTTCTATAACCGAATTTTTTTAAACTTTTGTTTTGATACAAACGAATTTAGATAATCTCGTAATTTAACGTAGCAAATTACCAAAATAAAAAAAAATTAATAAAACAAATTTTATTCAGACGAAATATTTCGCGTAACACAAATCAAACCAAGTAAAAACCAAAATAACTTACGACATTAAACTACCATACAAGATTACCCAAGTCTTAATCTTTTAACATTTTTCTGGAACAAATTCCCCGATATGACATATATATATATATATATATATATATATATATATATATATATATATATATTATATGTCAGGGCGAGAATTGGTTTTCATATATCTTCCTCAACTGGGATGTCTTTCCCGCGAACATCGTATAATATACAAGAAAACGCGTGAAATTACGTCACGAGTATCCACGATGCATGTTCAAACGCGTCTCCATAATTCGCGAATATATTTGCAGTTAAAAGGAAGTCGTAGATTCGGAGTTATATCTGAGGAAGGCGTGATAGGAGGACGAATAATAGGATGGTCGAATAATAGGATAGTCGAATAATAGGATAGTCGAATAGGGTGAACGTATAGCGTAAGATGATGGACGAATAACAGGAGGGTAAACACGAAAGAATGCTTATCAAAAATGAATAGGAAGAAGGTGAGGAGAGGAAGGGGGGGGGGAAGGGAGAAGAGGGGAAAGTGGGTGGGGGTGTGAGGGGAGAGAGAGGGAGAGAAAGAACTATAGAATGGAAAATTAAAATGGATAAGACGTTAAGAACAACAAGAACATCACTATAACGACGAAGTCTCTGAAGAAGGAGGGAAAAAGACGACGGAGATGTGAGCGAAAAGGAAGTAAGTTTACTTAAACCTTTCAAGAAGGAGGATTCTCTCTCGAGACTTAATTTTCTTCTTCGCTTTCCTTCTTCAGTAGAAACTTCGCCTTGCTGTATGAGGAGCTCAAAGGAACTTCTTTCCTTTGATTTTAATCTTATCAAGTTTGATTCTGCTCAATCATTCTTATACGTCTTCGTCAGTAGAATTAACGCAGTTGGAATTTCTCTCCTACGAGAGAGTTAAGATTTGCCTTTTATTTCGTAATCAAAGGGAACGAATCTATCCTCTCAGTACGAAGATATTAAACTTGCATCTCTACCAATAAGCTTTTCAACTTCCACACACACACGCACACACACACACACACACACGTTTGACTACCCTACAAAATTGCGACATTTTCATGTATTTTCACATATGTATTTAATTTTGTATCGCGACATTTACTCAATCTAAAAACCTAATAAATTTAATCAAACCTAACCAAACCTAACCAAACCAAGCTTAACCTTACTTATACCCCCCATTTTCATGATAAAAGGAAGCATTTATAAAGATAAACCATTGCGACACATACTAATGTCGTGATACGCACGTTCGTGTCGCGATGGGCTCTGGGTGTAACCTAAAAATTGTTGCGATTTCGTTGGGAAGACAAGAACACACACACACACACACACCCACACACACACACACCTCTCTCTCTCTATATATATATATGTTGTGTGTGTGTGTGTGTCGGAAAGTTCAATATTTCTGTTGGCGATATGAAATTTGGCTTCCGTTATGTGTGTTCATTTACATATTTGGAGTAGTTTCTTCCAAATATTGGTACTAAGAAGCAAGTTGAGAAAATTTATTAAATTTTATCTGTTTTACTCTACTGTATTATACTTTTTATGTTTGTGATTATGCGAATAAATGAATATATGAATATATGTTTATATTATATTATATATATATATATATATATATATATATATATATATTATATATATTATGGGGAGGAAGTGAGAAAGGAGAGAGAGAGAGGAGAAATAGGAAGGGCAGGGCCCATGAGCTTGACCTTCGTGTTATGAGAGATCGTTGCACGAAACTTTTACCTGGTTACCAGGTGTACGAGTATACAGGGTGTCCCATAAGTCCGGCATCATAGGAAAAATTCATATTTTTCTATTTCTACAAACCATAATTCATATTTTTCTTATGCTCGGGATGCCAATTTCCCGTCCACCATTCTGTTCAGTGACGAGGCTGTTTTTTATGGAAATGGTGAGGTAAATCGACAGAACACCCGCTACTGGTCTCAAAACAACCCTCACTGGTATACCTCTTCAAAGGAACAAGGTGCATCTCGGGTGATGGTATGGTGTGGCATTTGGAAGGATCGCATCATAGGCTCCCTCTTTTTCGATGAACATGTCACTGGAGGCACTTACCTACGTATGCTCAAGGAAGAAGCATTTCCCAGTGTCTTGAACGAAGAAGGAAATTTCCCAACATGGTTCCAGCAAGACGGCGCTCGTGCACATTACAGCACCCAAGTAAGGGAATACCAGTACCAACAATTCCCTGGTCATTGGATAGGACGTCGAGGGCCTGTGGAATGGCCAGCTAGAAGCCCGGATCTCACGCCACTAGATTTTTATCTCTGGGTCCACTTGAAAGCGTTGGTATACGCAGAGAAAATTAGGAGTGTTGAACATTTGCGGCAGCGCATTATTGGGGCATGTAACACCATTACTCCTGACATCATTCACCGTGTGCTTGCTGACTGGGTATCACGTCTGAATTTGTGTATTGGAAACAATGGTGGACATATTGAGCACGTTCTGTAAATAAAAGTTTTTGTTTTGCCTTTTTTTATTAGTTTTCCTATGATGCCGGACTTATGAGACACCCTGTATGTAACTTTTCATCTCGCTTCCACTTAAGTGTTATTTAGTAACATATATATATATATATATATATATATATATATATATAGCCATAAGTTTGAGTCCAGTCTGTTATTTTCTCTGCGTGGAGACCAGTATAGTTGAGATAAATGTAATAGAGCAACCAAATATATATTATTTAAGCCTTTTATTTGGCACCAAACTTCATCGTAGACGCATTAACGCTCATCTGGTATGGAGAAGAAGAGTGGAAGAATCCTTACACTCGCTACGAGTAATTTATTAATTCTACTTTCTTCCTTTTATACTCGTAAGATACCAAATGTTATCAGAGATAACAAAAATAAAATGATTTGTGGTCCTCTTCTCTCTTTTTCAGATATTTGGGGAAAATGTCTGATAAACTTTTGAGTCATGAAGTGAAGTGAAGAGTTAACTCGTAAATATTTATAAAAGTCAACATCCAAGAAAAGGAATTGCATTTGAAATCAAAGTATCCTCTAAAGCATGGGTCGGGGAACTTTTTTGGGTATTACCCAAAAATCTATTTGAGCAAAATGAAATTACCCCCAGACTTCAAAGTAAACAAAAACAAGCCAATTGCTCTTAAAATTGTTGCATATGGTGTCTCTCATACCGCACGCATTACCCCCAAAAGTTTTAAATGTACCCCATTTGGGGTAATTTACCCCTGTTCGCCGACCACTGCTCTAAAGGTACCTTGTAGAGCAGTTGTCGTCCCAACCACTTTTTGGAAATGAGTAGCTTTAAAATTTTAAAATATGTGACAAACCACATCGATATTTTGAAATATCGATGCCTAGCGAATATCTACAGTAAGTCCTACATCAGGCCTTCCTCTACTGAGAAATTTGTCACTGCATATTATCTGCCACCTCGTGAAAGTTCGGAATGTAATGAGTCACGACAATTCTCTCGCAGTCATTGAAGTGATTTTGCCGCAAAAATTAAGATTTTAGTCAAGTATTTTGCATTTATTTATTATGTATTTATTTATTATTATTATTGAGCTCTCGCGAGCCACTTGAAACAACTTTAACGAGCAACGCGTTGCCCGCGAACCACGGGTTGAGGACCCCTGCTACAGACAATGCGGGAAAATAGTAGTTTCACTGCTCGTAGTAGACAAAGTCGTTTCTAGAATAACTGCAGCAAGACAGGATCGCATTATTCAAAACTCTTACAAATATTTTGAAACCGACTTCAAAAATACGTGCAGCAGTTCAAGAAGAACTGTCAGTTGTCAGTATACGTCTACTATGTAAAGAAAGCTTCAAGAATATGAATTGCAAGAAAAAGTTGTTGTCAGAAGGCTGTAGTTATGTTAACAAGGAAAAGACGAGATGAGGGGAACGACGTAACCACGAAACTTTTCGATATAAAACTTTATCAGCATGACTGTGGAACATGGTGAGGATTCCATTATGGTGTGTGGTTGCTTCAGCTCAGCTAGAGTAGGGAATTTCAAAGTTTGATGGAAATATGAACAAGATGCGCGACCACGTAATTATAGATCAGCATACACTGCCGAGTGGATTTCGTTTAACTGACAAGGGATTTATCTTCTATCTTTCACCAAAACAAAATACATACTGACACAAAACACATTAAATAACTCAACAAGGTTTACTCAGAGAAGCAGGAGAAAATTGGGTAGCTCCAAGTGCTAAAATTCACCCTCCCAGAGTCCCGCTGTAAATAAATTCTCTACTGAGCATTTGTGAACCAGTAAAAAAATAATGTCTCTAAAGGTGAAGTAAACAGGCGAACATGAACTCCAGCGTTATTGTCCATTTGAAATGACGAGCAATTCCTATAGGCAAAAAAGACTTTTTCTTCATGGTTCATCTGATGTCTTCGAGATACGCTTCACCTCACACTAAATATTAAATATTAGTCTTTCTTTATCAATTACTAGTTATTGGCTGTAATTTATTTCTACTTTCGTATTCTGTAATTTGAGTTACAAATGAAGCCAGAAATGCATTTCCCTTTGTTTTGAATCTATCTCTCTCTCTCTCTCTCTCTCTCTCTCTCTCTCTCTCTATATATATATATATATATATATATATACATATATATATATATATGATACACACAGACCGTGCATGGAACAAGGAACTCTTCTGGGATAATTAAATCCACTATAGTCCGAATAAGTAATGGTAAATGACAAATACCATAGTTTTCTTTTTCATGATGCAAGCCCGACGTGGGCAACGGGTCTCTCGCAAAGAGGTCCCATAAATATAGCTTCCCATCATGAAACGGACATGTTATGTGCCTTGAAAAGTGGACGCTCAATTCTGCCAGTTGAGGTTTAAGTTTTGGTTTTGGCTAAAAATATAATAGTTACCCCTTTTTCTTTGATTTAGTCAATCCGACGTGAATGCAACGAGTCTTTTACTTATACTGAGGTTCTAAATGTAGTGGGGCTAGGCTGCTTTAAACCCTAGATCCATGTCCCAAAGCTGGATCCTGTCTGCTTTGCAGATAGCTGGTGAGGGAAGCTATATTTATGGGACCTCTTTGCGAGAGACCCGTTGCCTACGTCGGGCTTGCATCATGAAAAAGAAAACTATGGTATTTGTCATTTACCATTACTTATTCGGACTATAGTGGATTTAATTATCCCAGAAGAGTTCCTTGTTCCATGCACGGTCTGTGTGTATCATAAAAAACTCAGGGAACCATTCTGAGTTCATTCCCATATATATATATATATATATATATATATATATATATAAAATCTGAAGGAAACTGAACAACGTACTTGCATTAAAAAAAGTAAAAAAAAAAAAACAGAAAAAAGAAAATCAAAACAAGAAATAAAAATTAACTAAATAAATGGAAAAGTATATATAAAAAAAAAAACTCGCCCCCCTTGCACACTCCCCCCCTCTCCCACTCCGCAAAAACAAAAAATTCAAGACTTTTTTTTCTTTCCAAAGAATAATAGAAAGATATTCTTGAATGTAAACTATTTACGAGAGAATCAAAAGCTCTTTTGAATTTCAAATTAGAAATTCAATTTTCTTATTTCTTTCAAACCAAAGACAAAGATTTTATTTCCTATACTCGGAAAGTAGGAGTTCAACTGCTATTGTTTAATTAATATAACGTGTGCTTTGAGATTCAGATAGCATTTTTATTAGTCGGGGAGGGATGCACATACTTCACCATGATCGGTGCAAAAAAAAAAAAAAAATTTAAAGTTAAAAAAAAAAATATATATATTTATATATATGCTCCTCCTTCTGCATAAAAATTTATATATATATATATATATTTATAATATACTGTGTATATATATATAAGAGTTACAAAAAAAAAATAGTCGCTCTCCGCATTAAAGGTATTTCCGAAAAAATATGACGAGAAAATTTTGTCGGGCATCCGATGTAACCTACACACTTATAAAGATGCCATGGGTATTTTCATGACTAACCTTGGGTATAAGAGTAGAAGTCAATGGCCAATGCGTGATAATAGTCGCATGCATTCTGTGCCCTGTCTTTATTTGGTCGGGTCAGCTGATAATTATTATACCCTATTAAAATAACACCTTTGTACATTAAGCTTGCCAAACATTTAAATCTGCTTTATAAACACGCACGATTATATATTATATATATATATATAAATTATTTATTTATTTATTTTAAAGTAAAAAAAATTATTTTAAAATTATTTTTTTATCAAATATCTCCAAAATATCCCAGCATGAAATGCGACGTCTTAAAGTAAATGCCCTGAACATTTTTTATGACATTCTGTCAATGTTTAAGCCATTTATTAAACGTCTTATTTTGTTGCTGGGGTAATACCCTCTTTTTTTTTGATAAGGGTATCTAATTTATAAACGTTGAAGTAATAAAAATAGAATAGGTATAGTTTACGAATTACGTTAATTAATGTTTTAACAAAGTACATTTTCTTGAATTCTATATTATTAATATTATTATTATTATTATTATTTTTAGTAGTAGTAGTAGTAGTAGTAGTAGTAGTAGTAATAGTATTATTATTATTATTATCAACATTACTCATCTATCAGTTACTGATATTTGTTATCAGCCAAACCGAAAATGAACTCGTAGAAAACGATAATTTTTAACGTAATCACTAATCACGCAATGTTTATAAACATTATGGGCAAACGCGATAAGAAGACATTGATGCGCGTATGTTTAGCAGTAAAAACATAAACTTCTCCGGTACGGACGAAGCTAGCTAGCCTCCTCAGATACTAGTGCGTTATCAGGTGAATTTTATAAGCAATATGTTCTCTCAGTTGATAAGAAAAGCCTCATTTAACGGACTATAAATTTTTTTAAGAATCCGTACTCCAAATCACCCGTTTTCGGATGAATTGCCTTTTATTAATACATTTTATCTATGTACTCCTGACTTTTATATGGTTTTTTCTATATTACGGACAACAACGTATTACCACTTAATTGGGTTTTTACACTAAGTACGTCATAAATATATTATAGAAAAATTTTGGTCTTACCTGCGTGAAATTCGAACGTCCTATTTTGAAGTTTTATATATACAGTGTATACATATTATATATATATATACACACACACAGGGTGTTTCAGCAAAGAGTACATTAAATTGAAGGATGAAATCCTTGGATAATTCTAAACCACAATGTCTCTATGGTAAAATGTCAGATTCTGCATAGTTTCCATGTTACAATACATTTAAGATGTTGTATTAATGAGAGTGAATATGAAGTGAAACTCCCGTAGGTTTTTGTAATCATTTATTCACAGATCTCTACAGTGTGACCCCTCTTTGTTACAATCTAAAGGAAATGTTCAAAGTTGCCCCTTTCTGCCTCAATGCAGGCCTGTACACGTCGTATCATTGAATGTCTGACGCGTTTCACTTCATATTCACTCTCATTAATACAACATCTTAAGTGTATTGTAACATGGAAACTATGCAGAATCTGACATTTTACCATAGAAACATTGTGGTTTAGAATTATCCAAGGATTTAATCCTCCAATTAATGTACTCTTTGCTGAATCACCCTGTGTGTGTGTGTGTGTATATATATATATAATATATTATATATATATATATATATATATATGGGATGATGTCTGCTCTATGTTCTTTTATACACGCCTAAATAGTTAGGATAATATTTACCAAATTTAGTATACACATTAAGGGAGAACCAGGGAAGGTTTTAGTAACACACCCGCCCTTCCCAGTTACTCTCTTCCGCAAGAGGAGGACTGGAAGGGGGTCCCCTAAACAGCTAGCGTAATCTGCATCAAATTCAGTGTACATGTTAATGGAGAACCACGGAAGGGTTGATTCGGGGTGCTTTTCGCTGCGCACGGCGCAGCAGGCATTCTATATATATATATATATATATATATATATATATATATGTTTTCTTATTGGTCAATTGCGTCGTGCGCAGGCAGTAATCATCAACATCCTACAGAACGCGTCCGAAACACTGAGAACGCTGCACTTTTGAATGGGCAAGAGCAATTGCATTATATTGTACTTTGAAATCGTATATTAAATTTGTAATGAGTGACTATACTGTATAAACTGAATTTACATATTTGAATTTTATATATTTCCGCGTCAAAATATCACATTACTTATTCCTGAAATAGTCGCAAAATAGTACAATATCTTCATTTTCAATTCATTTTATTCATTTTACTTTACATGACGTGCGATACATATATTAATGATGCACTGGTCAGGTGACAATTATGCCTTATTACAAATTTAACCATAGTCAATCTTACGAGTTTAAACCGCACGAAGGTGGGTATTTACTCGTTCGGAGTGTGACATAAATTTATCCTTGACGAATTTTTTAATTTAACCCATTTAATGAGTATATTTCATGGCTGACGTGTTTTTATTTCCACTTTGATCCACTTAACATAAAATCGACAAATTATTGTATGTTAGATTAAGTTAGGTTAGGTTAACATAGGTTAGGCTAGGTTAAGATAAGTTAGGTTAGGTTAACATAGGTTAGGCTAGGTTAAGATAAATTAGGTAGGTTAACATAGGTTAGGCTAGGTTAAGATAAGTTAGGTTATGTTAACATAGGTTAGGCTAGGTTAAGATGAGTTATGCTAGGTTAGGTTATAGTCACCTTCACTTTCTAAGTATATGTATTTGTATTAGGTTAGGTTATAGTAATCAACAAATGATTAATGCAACCTTTAACGTTTGTTATCAGAAAAAAAAATAACATGTTAAGGGGATTATTGTGTGGTTGAATTAGAATTTAGATAATATATAGATGGCAAATATTAAACTTTGGTTGCAACCAAACATTTTTCAGTATATATATATATATATATATATATATATATATGTGTTCGCCTTTTAAAGTTTTCTATATTTCATCTAAGAGAGAGAGAGAGAGAGAGAGAAAAATAGAGAGAGAGAGAGAGAGAGAGAGAGAGAGAGAGAGAGAGAGAGAGAGAGAGTGTAGGACTGTTTATTCCAATTAAGTAAGTCTGTGTTGTGTGTGTGTGTGTGTGTGTGTGTGTATATATATATACACACACAAACCCCCATTTGTCTTTCGGGATACCGAAATTGTGGATTGATTTATTTCAATTTTATTGACATGTTTTAAGTTATTTTCACGTTTTTTTATATAAAATTTGGGGACCACCCTGTAGATTTCTCTCGCCAGAAATACTAATTATTTCGTATATTTTATGCGGTTGGCACCGCCCTTTCAAATCGTGAATTGAGAAAGACTTATCACATAATCAAAATACTATTATTTATTTTTATTACGAATGAGCACTTAAATTTTTTTACATAAAAAAGCAATACAATGGTATATATATATATATATATATATATATATATATATATATATATATATATATATATATATATATATATATATATATTATATATATATAATATATATATATATATGAAACAGTGTTACAAGGTATTTCGAAATCACCTTTTTTTATTTTGAAATTTAGGGGGCTGAGGACGTTATTCAATGAATCGCTAACAAAGGCGTTGCAAGCAAAGACATGACATCAAAATTAAAATGCTTCGTAAGTAATGTTAATAATTTGTATTAATTAATTAATGTTAATTATAGCAAATGAAACACTCACACACACACACACACACACACACACACACACACACACTAAGCGCGAGTCCGTAATAAAGATTTAAGATAATTGGGAGAGGGTTTTTAATAATGAATTTTAATGATACTGAACTCGGTCCTTGGCTATAAAATTGAGACAACACAAATGAAGAATCGAGGCTTTGTTATCATTTCTCAAAGAGGCATTTATTTGCAGGGAAAAAAAATTTTATATATATATATATATATATATATATATATATATAATACGGGCGGAGCGATGCGTTATTTGCAGAAAACAAAAAAAGAGGTCTGCGTTTCTTCCAGATTTATAAGATGGTTTATTGCCTGTTTATTTTTTTTTTTATTTTTTTAGTTTTGTTTTTTGTGTATATATTTTTTTTATATTCTTTACTGAAGTGATGTGAGAGTGTATATATATATATATATATATATATATATATGTATATGTATATATATATATATATATATAGAAGATGTGCGTAAAAAATCTCGAGTATACTGAAAGGAAATAAGTATGAATGAAAAATTGAAGCGTACATATAAAAGTGTATATACACACACACACACACACACACACACACACACACATATTCATTCCATCTGGCAAATGGTTCTATGACCCTAATGGTGAATGCGAATATTCATTAAGCCATTAACAATGGAACAAAATGGTTAAATACATTAATGGTAGCAAATGGTAACTGTATTATATGGTCATCAACTCACTATGGTAAATTTTAAACCATAAAATTGAATTTGACTGAGTGGTTACTACTTTAATTAAACCAATCGGCTTTCCATATGGTTTATGGCTGGTACCAGAAGGTATAGGGGCAAAATAATTAACAGAAATTATATATATGTGTATATATATATATATATATATATATATATATATAATATATTATATATATATGTATGTATGTATGTATGTATGTTTGCGTGGGTGTGTAGGTGTGTAAACTTTACCTACTTTTTATAATAATAATAATAATAATAATAATAATAATAATAATAATAGCCACCCCAAACTTTCTATACATCTTCTTAATAATTAATAATAATATACATACATATATATATGATAATACCTACACACACACACACACACACACACACAGGGCGTTCTAAAATTACCTAATAAACGTTTATATGAACGCAATACCTACACAAAAATTATGCGATATTTAACAATTATATTTCAAATACAACAACAATAAGAAAAACAACAATAATTGTTTATTTTAGATGTTCAAAGTGTCTTCTTTCAACTTGAACACATTGTTCACAACGTCCCGCTACTGATCGACAGACATATGAAAGTTTACTAGGTAATTTTAGAACATCCTGTGTATATATAATGTTATAATGTTATAATGTTATAATGTTTCAGACCAACAAAGGCCCTAGGATCCACTCATGGCTGGTCTACCTAACTGTGGTTGTAGTTGCGTATTGCGCATGTTCTGCCTGGTGGCGGAGGTGACCTACAATTTTACGAGGGTTCCGAACCACAAAAAACTTAATTTTACTACCTTAAACTATACCCAATCTATCAACATATATGTCTACTCGATTTTTAAACATGTTTATAGACGTGCTACTAATTACTTCTACCGGCAAACTATTCCAGCTATTTACTATTCTTTGCGTAAAAAAAGTTTTTGGCAACTGCTGTCTCGGACCTTCTACTTGTCAACTTACATACATATACTTACTTATATATATATATATATATATTATATATATATTATATAATATATATCATCGTGTGTGTGTATACAGTCGTAAACGTTCATAAACTTGGATGCATTCATACATTCGTACACATTCGTGTATATATACACATAAGGGAATGTCTTCATGACTGGCTAACAAACAATCTAAACACCATGACTTTAACAAAGCTATAAAGTCGGGCCAAATGCCCAGAATAATTACAGATGATTTGAAACCTCAATTCTGCCTCTCTTTTATTTTCATTATCCGGCGGTCAAACCATCACAATTTACGATATACCCTTGCCCGCCGTACCCACCTGCTTATTTTTTTCTTTTCTTTTGTCCTATGCCGTATATACCCTCTACCCGGGCTCAAAATGTTCCGAGATCGCTTCAGTTTAAATGCTCTATAACCCTATAAAATGCCTTTTGTATATGGGTATGAGAGATATATCTATACCCATAATATCCGTATCAATAGGAAGAGACGTTATTGTATATATGTATACAGATGGTATTGTGTTCATTTACGGTTTTTGGCCGAATGTAAATAAAAAACAATCTTCAATTATATATATATATATATATATATATATATATATATATATATATATATATATATAAGATCGCCTCGGTGGTGTACTGGTTAGCGTCATAACTACGAATCCATCGGCCCCGCGATCGACACCCGGTGACGGCAGGCGGCACGCATCAAAACCCAGCTGTTCATCCTTCCACACAATAAAAAAATTGGTTGGTAGATAAATGGGTACCCTGGGTAACCTAGTGGTTAAGACGATGGGCTGATGGTGAGTCGTGGTTCGGACTCCATGTTAAACTGAAGGTCTTAGGTGGAA
>JAJOZX010001972.1:515000-522500 GCA_023014485.1 Bathynomus jamesi
TAATAACTTATCTTTAATTTTTATTTTAAATTTAAGTTCAGAAAGTTTACGTCATATATTATTATATATAATATATATATATATATATATATATATATATATATATATAATTATATATATATATATATATATATATATATATATTATATATATAGGTGGGTATGTAGGGTATATCTGTTAGATACAATAAGAGTCACATAGTTTTTGGAGCCATAGCTGCAGTAAAGGCCATGATTAAGAAGTAATCAAATGACATTGGATTGCAATGTCTAATATCCCTATTACAAGAATGCGGATTCATTACTTTAAATTTTAAATTCTACGTAATTTTACGCCTTAGTTAAGTTATTCAGTATTAAATTAGGTTAGGTTAGGTAAAGTTTACGTCATTATTTAAAAAAAAAATTAATTGTCGTGAATTTTAAATTAATTTTACCCGAGAATGACTTAATGGCGTCGTACATTATATTCTGTCTGTATTCTATTTTTGGATCACCTGAAGATCAGGACCCACAGCCTTCTTTAGTTAGCTTTATAAGGCTAACTAACGAAAATATCACGACTTAACCTAACCATCGTCTTGGGCGTACAGTTGACCTAACGATTAGTTAGGTTAAGTCGTGATATTTTCGTTAGTTAGCCTTATAAGGCTAACTAACGAAGGCTAGGGGCCCTGATCTTCAGGTGATTCCTATTTTTGTAAAGCATTGAAAGGTAGACCTTACATTTTTTCTTACCTCAGCTTTGCAGTTAGTATTAAAAAATACTTGTAATATAATCTATATAATAAATATACAACATATCAAACAATGGAGAAGCGGTTTGCGTAAATTGAAGCAGTGCTTCTACATTTATTTTTTTCATACAAAATGATTCCTGCTGTGGTCACTGTGATCACAAGCCAGTTAACTACAACATGATACAAGAATACATGTACTTGTTAGTATAGGGTTATAGGTTTTCAGTAAATAGACCCCTCCCCTCCCCGCCCCACCCGCTTGTGAAGTTCGTTTCTTAAATTGCATCTATATGACTTACGCATCTGAATAATTTATACTTATTAAAATTAAGCCATATTGGATTCGTACCATTTTATATGGTAATACGCGGCCTACTTACGGTAGGGTATAAACATAAAATAGTTTTAGTTGTCTGATGCCTGGGCCATAATTACAAAAAAAAAAAAAATTTACATAGAATTTAAACCCTAATAAAGTTATTTGTTTATATTTTACCTAATTTCAGAACAAAAGTCCTGTTAAGAAATTTGTTGGACTTTTTCGGGGTTCTGAAAAAAGCCTAGTTCTCGGCTTTCTTTAAGAAATCAGGAGTCAATTGTGAAGGGGACTTTCCTGAAGAAGATGCTGTCCTAATTGATATTATCCTATTATTATTTCGATCTGAAATAAGGAACTGCGTATGACCAGTTCATGACCATTATTCAGACTTATGTTTTGCATAAAATTCATTTAAGCCCATTGACAATTTATATTAAAATCCAATATAAAAAATGCATATTCAACCCTTAATTAATTTTTGGGTGTTTTCATTTATAATTACATTTTTTTTTTAAAGAATAATAAGCTTCATTAAAATCAAAAGTAAAATTTTGTTTTTATACCTACATTTTTCTAAAAAGTTTACATTTTCTAATTCAAAATCATAAATACCATACTTACAGTATGAAAGTAGCCTTGGATGAGTGGGAGGTTATATATATATATATATATATATATATATAGGTACTGAATATCAGATTCTGCACCGGACATAAATTTATTGTAGTCTGAATTCCAGTTAAATGACTGTTCTTACTAGCACAGTATTGAATATGGTTAGAAGGTCTAATTGGTGGAGTTTCTCTTATGGGGTTTGGAGAGTTCAAAACTTTTCAAACATTGTGAATTTCTGAAAAACCTCTTTTGCCAATAAACCTAATCTTGACTGAATAGTGTTTATACATACGCCTGAACTCAATATATACCTCGGTGGTGTAGTGGTTAGCGTCGCTGACTACGAATCCAGCGGCCCCGGGTTCGAGACCCGACGGCAGCCGGCGCGCAGCAAAACCCAGCTGTTCATCCTTCCACACAATAAAGAAAGTGGTTGGTAGATAAATGGGTACCCTAGGTGGCCCAGTGGTTAAGACGCTGGACTGCTGATGGGGCGTGGTTCGGATTCCACGTTAAACTGTAGGTCTAAGGTGGAGTGAAAAGCTTGACCTTCGTCAGAATGAACAATTCGGGCGGAAGCTAACCAAAGGTTTATATATATATGATACACACAGACCGTGCATGGAACAAGGAACTCTTTTGGGAAAATTAAATCCACTATAGTCCGAATAAGTAATGATAAATAACAAGTACTATAGGTTTTTCTTTTTCATGATGTTAGCCCGACGTGGGTCACTCGCAAAGAGGCCCCAAAAATATAGCTTCCCTCACCAGCTATCTGCAAAGCCGATAGGATCTAGCTTTGGGACAGGATCTAGGGTTTAAAGCAGCTTATCATAAAAGTGCATCATAAACGACCTCAAGTATCATTAAAGTATAGTTCCACTAAATATTATTCACATTTGTGTGTCGTAGATGCAACAGGCTTATAGAAGCATGAATATTTGCATTAATTTTATACTTAGAACTAGTGGTGTACCGATTAATCGGCATCGGCACGGGAAGAATCGGCCATTTTGGGGCATCGGCCAAATTTAGCCGATTCTCTCACCGATTCTTTGAAATTTGAATTTTTTTCATTACAAAACAAAATCTATATTTATAGAAAATTTAACAGACAAAAAACACTATTTATGATAATTTATACTCTTTTCAAAGTGTAATTATATAAAAAAAATTTACATTCACGAAAGAGGTAACATTTTATAGGTTAAGTTGCCCATAAATTTACATTTTCTCTAACTAGCTAATCTCTTAATATTTTAAACTATTGTAATCTCCTACTCAATATTAATAATAATTTTATATTAAGTTGTACTTTATAATTTATATATATCAAACCATCTTATTACGTTGACTTTATTTTAAGTATTTTAATACCCCAAATTTTATATCTATTTTTTAAAATTCAAATTGGGCACCAGGGACTTAAAATTTTAATGAAATTTTTTTTCTTGTTTACATTGTTGAAGAAAGAAAATACCTTCAACATAAGGAAAAACAATTACTGTAAATATTGTATTCAATTTATGAAAGTAAAATAAAATTATTTTATAATTTTACTGAGTAATAAAACTTTTGAACATCATTTTTACGGTATATAAATAACAAAGTCTGGTGCTGTATATTGTGTGTGGAGTGAGCTAAGGAAAAGCATTTAAACAAATTTAAAATGTAAAAATATGAGAAGTGAAAGTTTTCACATTAGATAGGTAAAATTTATGAAGGGAATTGATTTTTTAAAATATAGGCAAAAAATTCGGTATCGGTATCGGCATCTGCTAAATTTTGGAATCGGTACAATACCACTTAGAGTCATGGAATGAAGTTGTACATACTTTTTGAGCTCCGCTGTGAACAACGGTTTATCATATCTGATATACTGAATTAAATAACCTTTATTAATAAAATAAATACAGTAATTTTGCAATTTACAATAACATAAATAATTGTAAACTAGACTATTTATTTAATTTAAGTTGGTCCTTAAACTCTAGGCTTTACTGGGCTCTTAATTAAAAATAAAGCCGATACTTATTATTAATTAATAATACATAAATCATGAATAAGAATTATTAATTAGGGTATGTATTATTATTATTATTATTATTATTATTATTATTATTGGTATTATTATTATAGATATAAAATAAATACAAAGTCATTATTAAAGGTATGATACCAAGATACAAAGGAATAAATATTAGCCATGAGAGATAAGAGATGAACAACAACAAGTAATGTACATTAATCCTAGATTTTTATTAGTATGTCATTATTAATCGAGATTTCAACTTGGTTTTAAACGAATTTACATCCACAGTATTTTTTATAACATTATTTACATCATTCCATAATTTCAGTCCAATGAAAATGGGTAATTTCCCGTTTGATTTACAAATATCGGCGATTAATGCAGCTCACTAGATTTACAATGGTATAATACAGGGAGATTCAGTCGCTGGTAGCCCGAGAGTATCCCTAATACGATACTCTGAGGCTACGAGCGAGTGAATCACCCTGTATTATAATTTGAAAAAAATTCGTTTTAACAATAACGTATTAAATTTTATTTGACGTCATGTCTCGTCAGTATTATTTCTTAGCGCCGATGGAGCTAAGAGCATACGTTTATGGCCCTACCACAAAGCCGAGCCAGTCCCAAAATCGAAAGCAATCTCAGTCTCGCATCAATAGGGCTACGTCGTTGCCAGTGTCGTAACGCAGCTTCCGTTGATCAGCGAAGTTAAGCGACATTGGGTTTGGGTAGTAGTTGGATGGGAGACCGTCCTCCGTGTGCAGATTATGTAACGATCCGTGGTTCGGATCCCACGTAAAACTGTAGGACCCCTCTGTCATATGACCTATATGACCTTAACTGTTGACCTTAGAAGTTTTAATGGTTCCTCGGTTTAAGGAGTTTTATCTCCAACGATTGTCACGTGGTCATAAATAAATTTTACACTGAATCTGTTTAAATTTTTCGTCAAAGAACTCACGATAAATGGTCTCTCACGACAAATTTAATGCGAGATTATTTACCGTGATAAATCACACACACTTTTCACGGAAAACGAAGTCACAAGGTAAATTCACGGCAATCTTTTCCGTGAAAAGTGAGTGATTTTTCACGGAAAATAAGCCGTGTTTTCCTTATAAGATCACTTTCGGTGTAACCTGAAAATGCGTTTTATCTGGGAACATTTGATAACTGCTTTTCCGTTCAAGGAAATTCAATCTCGAAGGATCATCGTACAACAAATCTGAGCTAACTGAAGGGAAACTTTCAGTTCCGTATTATATATTGAGACTTCCGGATAAATGGGTAGATGGGTATGTAGGCAAACTTGCCCATTTTTCGACAAGCTTGGAAAAAATCTACTGATATAAAAAATACGATATTTCCTTGCTCATTTTCAATTACGAAATGTAGGTTAATAATAATAATAATAATAATAATAATATATTATTATTATTATTATCATCATATTATTATTACTATTATTATTATTATTATACAAAGGAAATATGCTTAAAATATTCATTAATCTTTGTTTTGGGGATTATGTGTTTGTTTTCGAACAAAGAAGCGAACACCGTATTTTGTTTTCTTGAGAGGTCTTTTTTGCGTGAATTTAATGAATTTCCTTCGTATGAAATATTGTTTTCACCATTTGAAAAACCGAATAATAAAGATTCGGATTTACCGGATTTACCGGATAACCGGATAACCGGATTTCCAGTTTCCTTTTAGATACATTTTCTTTTTTTAAAAAAAAATAAAAGAACCAGCAAATATATATATATATTAGTGATGTAGCGGATGTCATTTTTTTCACATCCGCGGATGCGGATGCGGATGAGGATGTTTGATTTCAACATCCGCGGATGCGGATGCGGATGCGGATGTCTACATTTTCGTTATTTTTTAGAATATATTCGAGATTTGTTGTGTTTAACGTACATAATAAGTTATTATATAGAGAGAGCTGTAGCTATAATGTAGTATAATTGATTAATTGTACAATAATTGCTGTACTTTTCTCTGAACATATAAAATAATATCAAGCATCTAACTAATATAGAAATCAATTAGTGAATTCGTCTGCAAATAAATTCGTTATATTTTGTTGAGTTTCAGCCACAATTAGAAACCATAATTGTGTTACCAGGATGCGGGACGTGAACCCAACTCAAATGCACCCCACCGACCTCTTTCCCCAACCTCCTCCCTTATAGAAAGAGATCTTTAATTAGCTTGATAACTATTATATTAAGTTTAAAGTTTTATTAGGCATATTTATAAATGAGTAATTAAAATAAAGTAAACTAAGATGTTCATCGTTTAATGTTCAAACTTAATTATAGGAAGGTTATGCTTAAGGAACATTAATTTTTCTGCCTTTTCTGCTGCCAGTCTGTTTCTCTTTTCATCATATATTAATCCAGCACTGCTAAATAATCTCTCGCTTGGTACGTTTGTTGGAGGACAGGCTAAATGTTTCCTTCAAGTTTACTCAAGTATGGATAGATATTCTGCGTATTTTTCCACCAACTAATAGGATTGTCACATGCAGCCAGGCGTTTTTCTTGGTGATAGCTCTCGATCATTTTTACTACATCTTTTGACATCGCGTAGGTCTCGTCTCAAGAAACTGAGAGACAGATTCTGTGATTTGCTTGTTGAAGGTGTTGGTTCTGTCACTGAAACTTTTATTCTTTTGGTGGGTGGCGAAGCGACAGATTCAAGAGATTGAAGCTCTTCAACTGCTTTGCCAAGTGATGATTTAACTCGTTCTAATGGACTAGGTGAAAATAACTTAGCTTTGTAACGTGGATCTAAGTAGGTTGCAAGAGAGTAACTTCATACAAGAACAGCCTCTCGTCTTGTCGCTTGCATCACTTTTGCGCACAATGAACTAGTTCTATTAATATAGTAGAATTTGATAATTTCCGCTTATTAATGACGTTTTATCTCAACGGTCCACATCCGCACGACATCCGCAGTCCAAAGTGCGGATGCGGATGCGAGAAAATGTGCGGATGTTCCGCGGATGCGGATGCGGATGTGACCTACATCACTAATATATATATATATATATATAACGCTTTTTTATGGTCAGTCGTCACACTTGCGATAATTAAATCTGAAAACTCATTAACCGAAATGAAACAAGAAAAAGCGAAAACAAAAGAAAAACTCAAAAACTAAAAACTAAAAAAGACCAAAAATAAAAGTTAAAACAATGAATTAATTAAACCGCATTTGGCAGATGCTTTTCCAATAATTTTTTCTCACTTACGCGGGCGGGAGAGAGATAGCTAAAGAGAGAGAGAGAGAGAGAGAGAGAGAGAGAGAGAGAGAGAGAGAGAGAGTCTTATATATATATATAGTTACCGTACTAAAAGATATTTACTCAAACATGTTAAAAACATGATTTTAATTTTTAATTTTCATATACGATTCTGAATTAATATATATATATATATATATATATATATATAAAATTTTGTTATTCTGTTTAAGCTTTGTTTTAATTATTGTTTAATTACTTTAATCCCTAAAAAGAAAATATATTACGAAAAGAAAAATATACGAGCAATATAGTATTTTATATTGGATGTTTTAAACTTTTATATATTTGCCAAGAAATAAAATATATTTGGACACTGATTACCCGTGTCGAATTTAGTCAAGAGGATTAAGTCAATTTTTCTTGGATTTATTCATTTGTTTTTCATTATTTCAAGCGCGCGGACACACACACACACACACACACACACACACACACTGTACGGAAGATCGTCTGCATATATTTTGCTTATA
>JAJOZX010001972.1:525000-540000 GCA_023014485.1 Bathynomus jamesi
ATATATATATATATATATATATATTAGAATTAATAGTTAAATACAAAACTTAAAGAAGTTAAATGGTATATCATTTTATGTAATGTATTATTTCAGGAGGTATTAATTCATTTTTATACACACACATGTGTGTGTGTGTGTGTGTGTGTGTGTGTGTGTGTGTACATTTATGAAATTATTTCCGTGTATGTATATACATTTAAAAAACGATATAAACAAAACAGATGTATTAAACTAATGTATATTTGGTATCTTTAAACTATACAGCATGAAAAATTAACGTCTACGTCATCTGTGTGTGTGTGGTGTGTAACCCATGAGAAGAAATTTTGGAATTTTATTGAACTATGTTTGAAGGACGTTCCATTTCTTCCACAAAAAGGGGAAAAAATGTGTGTATATATATATATATATATATATATATATATATATACAGTATATTAGTTATCTAAACGCAGCATAAAAAATATTTAGAATATTCTAACCTGACATAATCCTAATCTAACCTAATTTATTAAGTTAAGTTAAACTGAACAAATAAATAAATAAATATATATATATATATATATATATATATATATATATATAGAGAGAGAGAGAGAGAGAGAGAGAGAGAGAGAGAGATACATTGACTGTAAATTTCTTCATATACATAATATTAATTTGCTCAATTTTACCATGTTAAATAATGTTAAAATGGGGTTAAATTATGATATTAGGATTAGTGCCACATGCATTCTGGTGATATCAACATTAGCCAAATTTTGGGACGTGTAATCGTTTCGTCATACGAGAATTTTATCGATACCCGAATAACTTAACCTAACCTAAGCTTATGTTAACCTGAACTAATTTAACCCAAAACATTGTTGATTAGAAATACGTTGTTTAGCGGAAAATACGATTATGTCGGACTGTACACGGAGAAAAAATCCTTAGTTAAAATGATTAAACAGATGTAGTTAATAATTATTAACACATTCAAATTTTTAATCCAATTATACTATGATTAATCTGATGTACTAGCCTTGCGTTAACTATTTATCTTTATATCAGAACAATAAGCATGGTGTATATATATATATATATAGCTTGACCTTCGTCAGAAGGGTATGGGGCCGACTCCCAGCCAGCAGATGGTAGCGAACTTCAAAGCCACACCGTCCATAATCCAACACCGTGATCACTGAGCCACCGGCAACGCAGTGAGTAGTATGTTTACGGAGAGAAAAATATTTGATTGAAACAACCCAAATCCACGCATGGTTACTATTTTGCCAACCAATCCAAATCGTTGAACCAACCCTGCAGTGTTTGCAGTAATTCATTTAAAAATTTTGTATCAGAAAAAGTAAACATGGTCTGTAGAATGATCAAATGGTTGAATTATTTATTTGAAGCGTCTGGTATATAGTTTGAATCGAGTATTTTAAGCAAATTTAGTGTTATACTGTAAAGATCTCGTTCATATATATATATATATATGTGTGTGTGTGTGTGTGTTTTATGCCATCTCTTTTTAAAATACTCCGGTTTCAGTTAAAATTTACTTGCTCTTTGGTTATTTGGACGTATAGACATTTCGCACTGGTACATTCTACCAAAATGAATAAGTTAATTTAACCTTACTTAACCTATGATATCTAACCATAACCTAATCTATTCTATGTTAACCTAATCTATACTAATCTTACTATAACTTACCCTAATCTAACCTAACCTAACTTAATTTAAGCCTAAAAACTTGTCAATAAAGTGTCACGTTGATAGAACGGCGTTTGTGGGTTTAAATTGGCTTTGATGTGAAGAACAAGACGAGACATTCAAATTAGAAGATGCCATGCATGCCCATTCTTGATAATACCCTTGCATGAGGACATTGGTAAGCTATATTTGTCCCTACATGTAGTTCGAGACTTCTGATTTGGTATCTTTGTAACTGTCGCACTATCATATATATATATATATATATATATTTATTTATTTTTTTTACTTTTCTTTTTCATTTAAAGGATGTATGTAAACCCATTTACTCATGGACTGTCCTAAGCCAATCTAATCAATAAGTAGAGGTTGGACCATATACTGCAAAGTTTAATTGATCCATATTGACCACAGATATTAATTTAATTGTTCCATTTGAACTGATTATGGAACGATTTTTCGGTAAAATGACTGGTCCGCCTTTCATTTCTGGACCGATTTCGAACCAGTTATGTTTTCATGTCCATATAATGTGACCCAAATCGGTCCAAAACGGAAGGATGTTTTACGGGTTCTATGAAGGACAATCCGTCTCGCCAAAAAAAAATCGTTCCATAATCGGTCCAACAAATGGCTTAATTAAAATGTTAATATCGGGTGGTCTGGATGGAACAACTTTTATAGTGTCCACATTCCCATATACCGTATTTCCCGGCGTATAACGCGCACCGGCGCATAATGCGCACCCTAATTTTGAAGAGAAAATTTAGGAAAATAAAAATTTAGGAAAAAAATATACCTCCTACCTCACTTCACATGTACAATTTTAACGAGTTAATTTTAACATGTACATGATTTTTGCAGTATTTTTGGGGAAAAAAAGTGCGCGTTATACGCCGGGAAATACGGTAATGTGGTCTTATTATTTCCCGGTTTATGGTCCTTCATGAGGACCTACCTTTACATGGTCGACGGGATAGTCCGTGGACACTAATAAAATAATTTAACCTAACCTAATTTAATCTAATCCACAATAGGTAGTCAGTTAAATGAGAGATGGCGAGTGCATACAAAACAGGTTACATACATAATCTTGGTTGGCTTTGCTTCCGCCCGAATTGCTCATTCTGACGAAGGTCAAGCTTGTCACTCCACCTACGGTTTAATGTGAAATCCGAACCACGACCCATCACGGGCGGTCATAAATTACAAAGTCCTCGCCCGGAATCGATCTCACGACCTCCCGATCAGCAGCTCAGCGTCTTAACCACTACTACTACCCAGGGTACCCAGTTATCTACCGACCGATTTATTTATTTTTACTTTGCGGAAGGATGAACAGCTGGGTTTTTGCTGCGCGCCGCCTGCCGTCACCGGGTCTCGATCCCGGGGCCGATGGATTCGTAGTCAATGATGCTAGCCACTACACCACCGAGGCGCATATATATATATATATATATATATATATATATATATATATATTATATATATATATATATATATATATATATATATATATATTACGGTGATGCAAAAGTGGGGGAGTAAAATTTTTTTGTTTCAAATTTTGAGATACCCTCTCATTTGGTTTGATTTGGTGGGAAAATGATCCTGGGGAAATTTCGGGTCAAAATTCGAATATTTGGAGGTCGCGCCCGCCATTTGAAAATTTGCTGATTTCCATGACACCCAGGAGGTACAGCAAGCGTCACGTTACTTCTTTTTTGAGTGGAAGTTCCCCAGGAGGCCTATCATACCACCTTCCTCTTTTCCATTTGTTCATAAAACAGATACAATACAATAGATATTTACAATAGATACATAGAATGGATATACTCGTAAATTTTACTGTTGCGTCAAAGATACGAGAGTTTTCTTAGTTTTGTCCGGAAGCTTCTTCCGATAATTTGATACAACTTGCAGTATATATTGCTTCTGTTGTTCATCATTGGTAATTAATTTGTTATAATCTTCAATCAATTTCACTCCTCTTTCAGCAATATCATTAACAACTTTCATGTGATTCACTACGTTCTTTGCAACCCAATAACTCTCATCGAGAAGCCAATCTTCTACTGGTTTGCTCAAGAACATTGAAGACAATCCGAGTATACTGAAGAAGGACTTTGTGTTAGCAGTTACAAAATCTTCAAGCTGCTTATTGTCAATAGTTTTGATGTCTATTTGTGTCTTCTTTGGAGGATCTGGCTCTGAAGATTTTGTAAGAGCCTCCTTCATTTTTCTTTTGGTGTCAAAGCTGATTTTATCATCAAAGAAAGCCAATGCGATCAACTCTTCTGAGAGATACCACAAATGATTCTTGAATTTTTCTAAAGCAGCATTTGCTAGTTGTTCATTTGTGCTTTTGTAGCTGTGAAGATTCTTGAGAAGACTCAGATCATTTCGTGGAGCACTTGCTGCGCAGGGTGCTGAAAACCAATGCTTAATATAAATTGAAACAGAAAACCAACAAATTTCTTTTAGATTTCTTTCTTCTATTGCTGTTATTTTGAACTGACTTTTGAACATAAAGATTTTCATCGAATAAATGACTTTCGCCATCCAACGGGCTCTATGATAAGCCCCAGGCTTCCTGAATTTTATTCCAGTCATTGGAGTACCGCCAAGCAAGATGATTGTCAGTTCCAATAACTCTCTGTAATCGTCGCGAGGTTGATCTTCATTGATTTTTCTTGCTGCAAAGTTGATGATTTCCTCTTTTTCCTTTTGTGGATAATTTTCTAATTTATCGTATGAAGTTAGATTAATCTTATTCCAGTTTGTTTTGAATCTTTTGAATAACTGAATGTCAGGGCCTGATGAAGTCTGTAATGCAGGGGATACCACTGCTTCCAACATGATTTCATGGATATGGTGTCAACAAGGACACCACAACAAATCTTTCTCCATTTTCTGTTCAATTAGGACACAAGCTCCGTTTTTACGACCTGTGTTCGATGCAGTTGTATCGAAACACATGCCTTTTACCTTATCTATTAGATTCCAATCAATGATCGCCTGATGTACTGCATTTGCAGTATCCTTTCCTGTGCCATGATCTATTTTTGGCACTCCAAGCAGTTGATCTTCTCCACTGCCAGAGATTAGGACTGGCAACCGACCAACAACCTCATTCCCAGTAATGTCTTCGAGGAGTTTGCCATCCCAATGAACAATCAAAGGTTTGTCAGCTTGAAATTCTTCTATCAAGTTTTCACTGAACTTCTTTCTTGATTTCTGTCTTGCCCTGCGAATCGATGAGTAGCTAACATTGTAATTCTCTGGATCTTTTCCAACATTTGCGATCGTTGGAATAATTATATTAAAGAGGCTGATCGGTCGCTGATCTTAGCAACATCCAATGAGGAAAGCAGATTTTCATTCATAATCTTGAATTTTTTCTTGGAAGGCCTCTTTTGGATGTTGAGGGCTGTTCCAGATCTACTTCTTCTTCCGTAGATGCAGGTGAATCACTGCAGGAACTGCTGCTGCTTGCAAGAACAACTGTTTCATCAAATGCACTTGATTCACGTAACCTTTTCTTATCCATTTTTTCATGTCTCTTCGCAGCTTCCTTCGACGTTTTTCTTCATCCTTATCAACTGCCATCATTTTACCCTTTCGACCTTCCCTTTGTAGCCGTAGAGAAACTCTCTATCTTCTTCGATAGTTATTAACTCGTTAGCATTTGCATGCGCAATATCAAAGAGTCCATCCAATTTTTCTTTCCATGTATTCTCTTTCTCTATTGAAAACTTCAATTTTTTTCCTTTGCTCTTCTTCAGCCCTTGCCACTCATCATACAGTTTATTTAATTTCTTCACAACATTACATTTCTGGGTTGTTGGTATTCCTGCTCTCTGCCACACTTCCAATACATCATTAACGGTTGAAGTTAATGCTTCTCTGATGGTTTCATTCTTGACATGTTTATAATTCATGAATAAGGAAATTACTTCTTTCTTTGATGGAAGCTTACTTTGATTCAATTTATCTATTTGTTGGCCGATCAGCCAGATATCTGTTGAGCTTCTTGATCTCATTTTCATCACAATTAAGATACAGGAAATAGAAGAGAAATTGAGGCGGAGAGACTCACTGATATAGCACCTCTCCCGGACACTGCCACAAGCACACTGCGATACCGATTTCCTTGAACGCTGTTTGCTGTTTGCTCATATACGCATCACCTACCATTCTGCCTGCAGCAAACCTGCACAAAACCTGCAACCTGCAACAAACCTGCAACAAAAATAAGAACAAATTCAAAAAATTTGATTTTACTCTAATTTTTTGTAATTTTCAAATTTTCAATTGGCGGGCGCGACCTTTGGATGTTATTTCATTGACCTGGAATTTCTCACAGGGTGTTTTTGTGACAAATTGGAACAAATGAGGGGGTATCCCTAAAAATCCACGATGGTCATGATTTGTGCATCACCCTAATATATATATATATATTAATACTGCGTAATCGTTTTACTTATAAATAACCGAATATATATATATACACACACACACACACACACACACTTTTATCTTTAATTAATACTCTGAATCTGCAGAGCTACTAACCCATACCCGATATTGACGCGACAAACTTTGGCCAAGGAATATTGCGTTAAAGGTGTAACTTAATTTTAGTCCTTATAACAAGGTACTATAAGACACTGTACAACAACTTAATTCCCATTCCTAAATGATGTTTTCTTCATGCAGAAACGTCTTCAACCCAACTTCTTAACTCTTATTTATACCCGGGTAGGTGGAATCCTATTCTAACAATATTGTCAAAAAGTTTCTAAATGTACAATTGAGGCTTTTATTATTATTATTATTATATACTTTGAATATTCACACTGGTTGTCTGATTGTCTTTTATTTTAATATTTGTAAGAGTGTCCAACAATAGAACCAACCACTGAATCTAATTTATGTACGTAGTCCTACACGATATATATATATATATATATATATATATATATATATATATGTGTGTGTGTGTGTGTGTGTGTGTGTGTGTGTGTGTGTGCTCATTATAACTGTCATGTTCTATTATATTTTCAACAGATCAAAAATAACAACCATTAGAAATTAGATGTAAACAAGTTGACCTTTGACCTAAATAAAATAACTTTTTTGACGTCATTTAACGTCATTAAAATTGTTGAATAACAGGTGAACAAAATTTAAAAAAAAAAACCTGAAAAATAACGAAAAACGAAAACAAGTGAAACCTGAAAAATAACCATCTTTTTCAACATTAAATTTTAAAGTGAAGAAAATTTACATTTAAAAATTTTGGTATTCCAAATTAATTTATTTGGAAATGACAATTAAAACTGGTGTCATTTTTTTTATATATATATGTATATTTATTCAAAAGTTATATGATTTTTTTTTTATTTATTTATTAAAAATGATTTCTTCATATTAAAGAATGACTCCATTTTTTAATATATTTATTAAAAAATTACTCCATTTTTCATATTTATTTATTAAAAAATTAAAAAATTATTCCATTTTCATGTATATTTATTAAAAATTTAAAAATTACTCCATTTTCTTTTTATATATTTATTAAAAAATTACTCCATTTTTCATATGTATTTATTAAAAAATTTAAAAATTACTTCAATTTTTTATATATTTATTAAAAAAATTACTTTTTATATATTAAGTAATTATTTAATTTTTTTTAATATGTTAAAAATTACTACTTTTTTAATATATTTATTAACAAATTAAGAAATTACTCCAATTTTTAAATAAGTATTAAAAAATTTAAAAATTCTTGTATATTTATTAAGAAATTACTTCACTTTTATTATATATATATATATATATATATATATATATATATATATATATATATTAAGACACGACTTTTTATATAATTTTTTATATATATATTTTTTTTAAAAATCACTTCATTTTTATTTATTAATAAAAAAAATTATTTCATTTATTTATATATTTATTATTAAAAATATTAAAAAATAAATTAATTTTTATATTTATTAAAAAATAGTTTAATTTTTCTATTTATTAAAAATTGCTTTTCCTTTTTGCAAATTTTTATTTTACAAAATTACTCAAATATTTTGGCAACAAGTTTACATAAAAGGACTGTGGTCATATTTGACTAACACTGACCATATTTGACCAACGATTTGCTTTCGAAAAGCTTTTATAAAGGTAAATCAACACTTAATTTTTAGCTTTTATTTATACAAACCAACTAACAAAAAATAAAATAAAATACACAAATAAATAAAATTCTCAAATTTTAATAAAACAAAAACCATTAAGTTCATTTTTAACCCTCGAAAAATTTCTGTATTAGGATATATATATATATATATATATATATATATATATATATATATATATATATATAAGAGAGAGAGAGAGAGAGAGAGAGAGAGAGAGAAAAAGAGAAGAGGAGGAGGCCACTAGCCTGACTCTGTGTGAAAAGAGACGGACGCACGGAACATCTACCATACTTTGATTGTGAAATCCTGTTCGTTGTGTTTACTTTCAAAATGAGAGTATAACCGAGTCTAAATGTACTCTGAAAGCAAAATATTTAAAGAATAGCTTTAGTAGATTGATAGATAAAAGTAGATAGATAAAATAAAGTAATAAGAAAAGTTTTCTTTATCCCCCCTTAAAAGCGTACTTTCTGTTTTTTTTTCTTTTTCACAAATTTCAGAGGACAGTTTTTGTACAGAAGCGAACCGCTTGATCTACTTTCTATTTACTTTCGATGTACTAAAAGTGTACTCCGCAAATACTTTGTAATTTTCAGAGGACATTTAAGCTAATTTATACTGTCAATATGAAAGTATAAACAGTAGTGGACAGGATTTAGAGCTTTGTTACCAGAAAAACATAATCATGATTGCAATGATCCATTTTGGATTAGTAATTGGCAAAATAGTTTAATAAAAAATTTAGTTATTACAAAATAACTTTGATTTTACAGCATTTTATTTCCCGTATACCCAAAATATAGTTTTTAAATGTTATATAATGTTATAATCTAGTTTTTAAATGTTAAATTAACATTTACACTTAAAAAAAAAGTGATAAGTCGTATATAAATCATTTAATGGTTTTTTAAATTTTTAAATTAATTGTTGATTTGTTTATTATATTCAGAATTGCCAACAACGTATTTTTTTAAGAGAATTTATACTTGGGTTTTTCGGAGATTCATTTATATTTGATAAATGGGTTGATACAGAAGTTAAATTCTTGAATATTTTAAGTTTCTTAAAAAAAAAAAAGGGAAAAAAATACCCCCAAAAAAAAGTCTTTGTTACTCCAGTTGACAGAATAATTTAGACCTCTTTTTTATTTTTTCCAATTTTGCAGACTTCTTTTTTTTTTCTTTTTTCTTTTTTTTTTACATTTTGGAAGTTTTCTTTTATTAAATAATAATGATTCATAGTTGAACGTTTAGGAATAAAACTATGAATTCGAGACAAAGCAATAGAAATTGGTGTCATTTGTGCTGTACGATAAGTTCTTCCTATCCACAGTCAGTTTACGGGTCGAGCTGACACGGATAACAATTAGTCTTCAGTGTGAAGCGACTCTCGTTCGGAGATGGGTGTTATCGCTCGTCGCAAAGTCTAAATAGTGCTGTAATGTCTCAACTCTGGAAAATAGATGAGTGGAGGTACTTCCCTTTAAAGAAAAAGGGATGGTGCACATTAAAAATATATTAACTGATTAATGTAAACGTTTTCAAAATGCCCAACAAGAATATAAGTCATGCTGTATTGGTGAAATTTTGGCAAGCGTTCCTATTGTTATTGTGCTGTTCAGTTCTTCCAGCAATTTACAGCGGGGCAAGTAATTGCAAATCCACCATGATCACGATGCACAGGAAAAGACCCTGGTGTGTTCAGTCAAAACGATTGATGAAAATTTCCGAGTGGCCAACTTGACTTTAGTCCCTCCCGATTCTTTTAATAAAATTTCAGTGATTTGCAAAGAAATTTATTACTATCAAAGTGTGTTATTATCCAGTACTTTTACTGGCTTAGATCGCGTAACTGATTTGGATATTTTACATTGCAAAATTAGTAAACTTAGTGCAAATGTTTTTATTAATCTTAAAAACTTGAAAAACTTTTCTTTACGAACACAAAATTTCGATTGGCCCGTAAAGACCTTAACCATTGCTCCAGAAGTGTTCCGTCCTCTAACTCATTTGGAACGTCTTGACCTAAGCACGAACAACGTTTGGGAGATACCCAATGGCGTTTTCTGCCCCTTATCCAACCTTAAAACGTTAAACATCAGCCACAATCACCTCCAAGATCTGACGCAGCTGGGATTTTCGGGCGCGCCTCCTCCGCTTTCTTCAAACCGGACGTTGTCCTGCAAATCCGATTTGATCTCTCTCGACCTTTCCAACAACGACGCCGACGTTTTGGTGTCAGGGGCGCTGAAGGGGTTAAATCAACTGGAAGAACTTTATCTTCAGTCCAACAATATCGGGAAAGTCGATGACGACGCATTCGAAGGTTTGACCACTCTCTCTACCCTCGATGTATCTAATAACCGCCTGGTCGCCCTTCCAGAAAATGCTTTTATGCATACCCCGAATCTGATGTACTTTCACGTTAGGAATAATTCTCTCACCGTTCTCGCTCCAGGACTTTTTAGAGGGTTAGAATACTTAGTAAAACTCGATCTCTCCTACAATGAACTGAAATCCGAGTGGCTGACAGAATCTAGTTTTCAAGAACTAATCCGATTGGTGGTGTTGGATTTATCTCACAATAAAATATCTCAGCTTAATCCCCAAGTGTTTCGTGATATGTATAGCGTCCAAGAGCTACGGCTATCTCATAATCAGCTGATAACTCTACCCGCATCTTCCTTCAGCCCATGCGTCAACTTACATACCCTCGATCTCTCTTACAATGAGATCCGTGCCATAGCCGAAAAAGCCTTTGACGGGGTCGATGTTTTAAGTTTCCTAGCTTTGGATAATAACAAAATTTCCGAGATCGACAAAGCCGCATTTTCAAATTTAAAAAGTTTGGAAGATTTGAACATCAATGGAAATCGGTTAAAGTCAGTGCCACACGCAGTCTCCCACCTTCGTTACTTAAAAGCTCTAGATCTGGGTGATAACCAAATTTTTAGCTTAGAAAACTTGCCTGTGAAAGGATTAGAGCTGTTATATGGATTAAGACTCGTGAATAACAGAATATCAGGTAATATTCGAAAGAAACGTTTGTGAATATTCCATCCCTAAAAATTTTAAATCTTGCTAAAAATGGCATCACCCATGTTGAAAGCGGGGCATTTTCAAAGAACCAAAATTTGCAAGCAATTCGATTGGACGCGAATCTGATTACTTCTATAAGTGATCTCTTCGAATCTCTCCCAAATCTTGAGTGGTTAAACGTATCGGATAATAGTATCGAAGTGTTCGATTACCATTTCATTCCTCCAAGTTTGTTATGGCTTGATTTACATAAAAACAAAATTTCAGAACTTGGGAATTCTTTAGGGAGACACGATCTCAGTTTGCAGACTTTAGACGCGAGTTTCAATACAATCACGAATATAAGCAGCATTCAGATTCCTAAAAGCGTTCAATTAGTGTTTTTGAACGATAACCAAATATCAGTGGTGGAACAGTATACATTTTTGAATAAAGAAAATCTCACCCGAGTCGATTTATTCGCTAATAAATTGACCAAAATGGATATGCAAGCACTCCGTCTTATCCCAGTGCCTGTGGATAAGCCTTTACCGCAGTTCTATCTTGGAGGAAATTCATTCGTGTGCGACTGCCGTATGGAATGGCTTCAGAGAATCAACAACCTCAAACACGACCGCTGCTATCCGACCATCATGGATTTGGAAAGTATTTACTGCCAACTGCCATTCGTTCGTGGCGGGGTATTTCTACCGTTAGTAGAAGTGCAACCGTCGCAATTTTTATGCCAATACGAAAGTCATTGTTTTACCTTGTGCCATTGTTGTGAATTCGATGCTTGTGACTGTGAAATGACGTGTCCCGACGGATGTAAATGTTATCACGACCAGTCGTGGGGATCAAATATTGTAAATTGTTCCGTACACGATCTCGATGCCGTTCCGGACAGAATTCCTATGGATGCGACAGAAGTATATTTAGACGGTAATGATTTTAAAAATTTATCTTCCCACTCTTTTATCGGGAGGAAACATATGCAAATTCTTTTTGTAAATGCTTCTAACGTTAGAACTTTAGACAATGAAACGTTTAGTGGTCTTAAACGATTAACTGTTTTACATCTTGAAGATAACTTAATTGAAACTCTTAAAGGCCACGAATTTAAGTATTTAAACCCGTTAAGAGAGTTATATCTTCATAATAACAGATTGCATTATATCCATCAACATACTTTCGTGGATATGTCGCACCTTGAAATTCTGACCCTTCACGATAATAGGCTAATCAATTTCCCCGTGTGGAGAATGGTAGATAATCCTTATTTGATGAAGATATCCTTAAGAAACAATCAGTGGACTTGTGAATGTCAATTTGTCGAGTCTTTTGAAATTTGGCTCATGGACAACGTACGAAAAGTTATTGATAAAGAAGAAATAAAGTGTGTATCAACAAGTGATAAAAATCCCGATTCATTTATTGTAGATTTTAATGCCACTAATTGCTTAAATTCTTCTTCTACATCGACAGTTATTCAGCCAATGATTTTACATAACCTGTTGCATCCAGTTATTGCAATATCTGTTGCTTTCATTGTGATTATTGTGCTTCTAATATGCTTCTTTTATCGCAATGCACTTAAGGTATGGATGTTCTCTAGATACGGTCTAAGGCTATGTCATAGCGACCCTGCTACGGAAGATCGAGACAAAATCTTCGACGCTTTCGTTTCGTACAGCTCCAAGGACGAGGTTTGGGTCAACCAAATACTGGCCGCGCAACTCGAAAGAGGGGACAAACCTTACAGGATGTGTCTCCATTACAGAGACTTCCCTGTCACGGCTTACATCACCGAAACGATGGTCGAGGCTGTAGAGTCTTCGAAAAGAACGATAATCGTTCTTTCTAAAAACTTTATCGAAAACGAATGGTGTCGATTTCAGTTTAAAAGCGCCCACCATGAAGTTTTGAAGAAAAAGAGAAAGAAGATAATCGTTGTGGTTTTAGGAGACATTCCTCTCCGGGACTTAGATCCGGACTTGCGTCTTTACCTAAAGACCAATACTTGCATCCACAGTAACGATAAACTGTTTTGGGAGAAACTCCGTTTCGCAATGCCGGATATCACCCATAGTCAGAGGGCCGTTCACACGTACAGCACAATTCCGGAACGTCCTGGAACGAACAAGTACAGCGTGAACGGCCCTTCAGCGTCCTTACATAGAAACAATATGCAGGGATCTGATGCGTATTGGGCCTAAGTGTATCTGTGATGTTGTGTTTCTGCTCGGAAGTATTTTTGTTTTATACAATTCTCAAAAGATAAGTGTTACATGCTTTTATTCTAAATACCTTAGCTTTAATTGTTAAAAATTAATGGTTTTTCTGTTCTAAATTAAATAACAATAATAACAATAAAAAAAAAAAAACCCGATCAGAGCAGATAAAAATTCCATAGTAAAAACAACAACAAAAAAACAAAAAAAAAAAACTTTTTAGTAAATTTTTTTAAAAATGAGCATATTAATTGCCATATATATATATATATATATATATATATATATATATATATATATATATATATATATATATATTATATACATATATATATTATATATAAAGTCAAAAAAAAGTGGTGCATCTTGTCAAAACGCTTATAATGTAAATAGATAATACAAAAATTCAATTATTGAAAGGACTTATTTAGAACTTTTTTTTTTTTTTAATGACATCTAGTCACTCCAATTTGATTCTTAACATATTAATACTATTTCCTATTTAATTATTTTCATATAATAATTAAACTTTCAATATATTATATATATATATATATATATATATATATATATATATATATATATATATCGTATATATGTGAATGCGTGTATTAAGCATAAATTATTGTTGTCACTTATGCATTTCTCTTATTATTTTTTGACTATTGTGAAGGTTATGTTGTAAAAACTGGAAGAAATATTAGCTATTCATATCCATTTTGGTGTATGTTCGCTTGGATTACATAAGACTATTACCATTACCATTGAAAAGTCGTCCGCGTCCCTCCCCCCTCACCCCCTTACCGACTAAAAAAAAAAAAATAAATAAAATAAAATTATTTCGGGGGCGAAAATGAGGAGCACATTCTCTCTTGTAAGTTTTTTTTTTTTACTAAATTTTTTAACCCCTCAAATATGGAGAGACATTTGAAAATTTAAAAAAAACAACCTTTTTATTTAATTTATTTTTTGTAAACTCTATTCGAGAACACACATTTCGGTGCCTGAAATTTTTTTGTTCTTAACAACCCCCCCCGCCCCAAATTGTCGTTTTTCGACCAATAATTAATATTAAAATTGAAGTTAAACTCAATTGATAAAATTTGATTTTATTCATTTGACGAATGCCAAAGTCGATCACTTTATATGCAAAACAATATAGCATTTCAATCATTAACAACAAAAACATGAATAAAATGTACAATATATATATATATATATATATACACACGGAAATGTTTCACAATCATAGTTTGTTTTATAATAATGAATGTTTCGTTCCATAGAGTGATAGACATTTTTCTCCAGTTTTTATAATATATATATATATACTTACCTATATATACTATTCGTGTTTCATTTGTGTATATATGAAAATCATATACAAAAAGATATATAAATATCTCCACTTATATATATATATATATATATATATATATATATATATATATATATATATATGATTTCATTTTATATCTTCCTCTGTATAATATATATATTATATATATATATATATATATATATATATATATGTTACAATTTGGCCATGTATAATTAGCTTAAAAAAAAGAAAAGATTTACATTTCTCTTGTGATCCCCATTTTCGGAATCTATTTATTGTACGGAAATTATTTTATATGATATAGATTATATATATATATATATATATATATATATATATATATATATATATATATATATATATATAATATAATCGAAAAATCTTTTTATAATGCAAGTTTTTAAGTTATTATTAACGCGGTATATGAAATTGTATATATTTTATAATATATGCTATATTTGTATAATATATATATAACCCCATTAATATAA
>JAJOZX010001972.1:550000-602500 GCA_023014485.1 Bathynomus jamesi
GAAAAGAACAAAACACATATTAAAACACAAATTATTAAAATGTGCCTATGATTCCTGACTTTGGTGCCACCTTGTATATATATATATATATATATATCTATATATATATATATATATATATATATATATATATAATATATATATATATATATATGATGAATATATATATATATATATATATATATATATATATATATATATATATATATATATATATATATATATATATTATATATATATATATATATATATAGCGTGTAGATATAAGATTTATATCAGATAAAAACTGAAAAAGAAACAAGACATATAATTTTTTAAAAGAAAAATTTGTACGAAACGTGAACGAAACAATTTAAAATTTAGAAAAAACATTTAATTTTAGGATGTAAAAAAAAAATAACTTTCTAAAAGCATTGATCGTCTTTTCTTTTCGTTCAGTTCTCGCTGCAAAGCTTGAGGTAAAGGTAATGTTTGGTTGTAAGTTTATGCGTTAGAATGACAATATTTTGTCGAGGGATTAGTTTTGTCATGTATAATTTCACTATAGGTGTGTATGCACACACACACACACACACACACACACACACACACACCAAACGACGGTGTTTTTCCATCGCAAATGGTAACTTGAGAATCTTTAATATAAATTTTTATGCAGGTGTACTCATTCATCCCCAGGGCCAGATAGCACCCCGAAAAGATTTACCAAAAGGAATGTAGCTATAGCCCCTCTTTATAAATCTTAAGAGGGGGTTACCCATCTTTAGCCTCCCATGAGAAACTCACACAACAAGCTCAAAATTATAAATGCATTGAGAAATAGCACGAAAACACTCCTATCCTCTCTCTCTTTCTCTCTCTCACACACACACACACATACACACATACGCCCTATATATATATATATATATATATATATATATATATATATAGGGCGTCCCAAAAAAATGTATACACACTTTAAATAATTATAAAGGCAGTGTTTATTAAAATACATTTCATTTTCAAAATGTAATAGAATCTACAGACATTATTTAATTGTTTTGTCAACGCCTGTTTTCAAACTGACGTCCGTTCTGGTCCAGGCACTGCTGATAACGCGAAGCAATGGAATCGCAAACATCACGAAACATTTCGTTTGGTATTTGTGTGCATTCTCGTTCAATGGCTGCTCTCAATTCAGCGACTGTTGCAGGTTTATAGCGTAGACTTTGTCTTTTAAGTATCCGCATAAAAAAAGTCTAGTGGTGTGAGGTCTGGTGAACGCGGAGGGTATTCTACGAAACCCCTTCGTCCAATCCACATCCACATCGTGCCAAGTACCACTCGCAATACTCCACTCTTCGGTCCGGATCATCATCTTCATTAATAGCATGGACTAATCTTGGAATGTAACTTTTCCATTGACAGCGCTTCAAAATGCGTTGGACAGACGATTCTGAAATTCCTACCTCACGACTCGCTTGCCGCACAGATTTTCTTGGACTTTGGTGATACGTTTCCAGTACTCTTTCTTGCTTTGCGGGGCTTGTCGATGTCCGTGGTCTTCCGGAACGGTTCTTGTGGACATTCTGAACAGTTCCATCGGCTTCAAACTTATCTCTAATTCGAGTGATGGTAAGTCGCGTTGGTGGATCTGTTTGAAACTCCCTCCTAAACTGTCTTTGCACTTCAACTGCGTTTTCACACTTCCAGTAACATTTTAGAATGAATTTCCTTTGTTCAACGCTTTGTCTGACTGCCATTATTAATTCTAATGGGTTTAACTTGGAAAGAAAGAAACATCAATTGAGCTATCAGCTGTTAAAGTGTGTATACATTTTTTGGGGACGCCCTGTATATATATATATATATATATACATTTAAAACGATAAAATAATAAAACAAAATAATAATAACGTAAAAGAATAAAATATAAAATAAAATACAGTAAAAAAATATATCACTCGAAATTACGAGAGGAAAAATTAGTTTCTGAATTACGTAATTTGAATAAAATTAAATTTGGTAAATTATATAATTTCACCTCTTTTTTTTTTGTGTGTGTGTATTACGTAAATTATATATTATATATATATATATATATATATATATATATATATATATTTTATAGGTGATATATATATATCCTAATTAATTTCATTATAGATTTTTCCTAAACTATTGTTTATACTTTAATATACAAATAAGTATAAAGGAGCAGTTGTATAAAACAACAACATACAACAACAATGAAGGAAAAATGTATCTACATTTCGGAATAGTAAAACGACTCTTGAATAAATAAATAAAACGTATTCAAACGCTAAATTTTCGCGCCGCGAATATTCAAAAACAAAAAAAAAAAAAAAAAATTACCACTGTGTGTGTGTGTGTTTGTGTGGTGTGTGTGTGTGTATATATATATCCAATTAACAAAATGGCGGACAGTCATTTTTAAAATGTTTGAAAATAGAATGTTTTTTTTTTTGGGTGGTATTTTTTATTTTTTTGGTGAATTATATTTACATATTTACAACACTTATGTAAATGAGGATGATACTAAAGGATAGTAATAGTTTAATCCTTAACTATAAATTATATTTAATTGTATTTAATTGTTATACACTTTTTTTCCCCCCACTAGTAACCGAAAAACACCCACACCCACACATACACACAAAACACATACACACACATATATATATTATATTGGAATTATCTTCAGGAAGAAAAAAATAATCGTAATATTTTAATAGTGTTTATTTCTTACACGATTTGGTCATAAAAAATAGATTGAAAATGAGTCTCTTATCTGACGGCCGTTACGAAAGTACTCTGTTGTTACGATGTCTGTGAAGATGTGATGACGTTTAAAGCGATAGTGTTGATGATTGCTATGAGATGTTTTTAATGGTGCGTGATGGCTCTGATGTTTTGTTATATATAATATATATATATATATATATAGTACAACGAATCGTATCATATAAAAGTGTGGAAATTATTAAAAAAATATGTGTTTAATAATCCTTTGTCACACTAATTAAAATTAATTAAAATGAAATATGAACAGGTGATGATCCCTTCATTTTAACTTTGATATTATTAATTGAGACATTAGTTATTAATTAATATAATTTTTGAGTTATTTTTTTTTTTGGTGTTACATTTATTAATTGTAAATTATTAATTATTAATTAAGGATTTTATTTGTAGTTATTATTATTATTAAATAAAATATTAAAGATTCTTTATATATGTTTTATATGTGTTTATATATGTTTATATATGTTTATATATGTTTTATATATGTTTATATAGTTTTATATATGTCTAGATATGTTTATATATGTGTATATATGTTTCATATACAGTATGTATACAGTATATATACAGTATATATATGTTTTATATATGTTTATATATGTTTATATATGTTTTATATATGTCTAGATATGTTTATATATGTGTATATATGTTTCATATACAGTATGTATACAGTATATATACAGTATATATATGTTTTATATATGTTTTATATATGTTTATATATGTTTTATATATGCTTATATATGTTTATTCGTATATAGTAAATTAATTTAAATGTCAGTTTCGCATGTTTACACTCAAAATAAGACCTTCTAAATTTAGAACTTATAACTTCATTTTGAGTCGTATTCAAGGAGAAGTTTTTTACCTTCTTTTCAGCATCAAAGTTTCTTATCAGATGCTATAATAACTTCTTTTAATAATACGTAACTTCTTTAGATAGAAGACACCGTCTTTAAAACTTCTTTCGGTGCTACTATAGTGTGATTCCTACCGGTGACTTCGATACTATAGGGTGATTCCTACCCGTTTTGGTTCGAAACTACAGTACTGTAGAGTGTGATTCCTATCCAAGGTATAAATGAAAATATAATAAATATAAAATGCTATTTATTATTCAATTTTATTTATTTAAAAAATAGTTTCGGTGCTACTATAGTATGTGGTCTACCTACGATTGGTTAGGTTTAGTCACGATATTTTCGTTAAAACTAACGAAAATATCATGACTAAACCTAACCAATCGTCAAGGGCGATGGACATGGAATGTAAACAAGCAATTAGTAAACAAGGTAAGAAGCTATAATTAAAAGGTAGACCGCCGAATCGAGGTAGGAATCACGCTATAGTAGCACCCTTCTTTCTTCACTGATTTGAGGCAATAGAAGATAATATTTCTATGTAAAGAAGGTTGCGGGAAGTCGTTGCTTTGTGTGATATACGCATTTTTGTGTATTTCTAAATTTCGTACTTGAAAACAATAATTCAAATCGTATATGTTTTATTTCTGTTTGATTGTAAGCTCTTAGAACCCGAAGTGTACATCAACTTTTGTAACTCTGTTGTTCATATATACACTATAACGTTAAGTTGTTCCATGCAGGATACCGCTTCTAAGTATTTAACTGTTTCATCTAAACTGATTATGGAACGATTTCTTGGTAAAACCAATATTGATCCATGTTTAATTTCTGGGCCGATTTTGAGGCAATTATGTTTTTATGTCGATATAATTTGGTTCAAAATCGGTCCAGAAAGGAAGGATGTTCCAAAAAATCTTCTATGATGGACCACTTGTTTTACCGAGAAATTGATCCCTAATCGGTTCTACAAAAGGAACAATTTAATTTTTAGAAACGGTGTTCCGTGTGGAACAATTTAACTTTACAGTGCACATATGGATATAGAGTATCTCTCATCTCTCTCTCTCTCTATAATATATATATATATATATATAATATTATATATATTTACTTTGTTGCATCATCCTACCTCATTTGTGGGATTTGATGAGGGAAGAATTTACCTTTAACTACGAGTATTATCGTAGTAGCGTCTTTACGCAGTAACCTTTCGAGTTCATTCTTGAAAATAGCTAGGTTGGTATGCTGGAGGTTCTTCAATTCTTTCGTATTCTGATGGTATTTGCCAACTTCATTTTCATGGCTCCCTGACCCATTGCAGCTGGGATAGTACAGAATCTACCTATTCTCTCATTTTAGTGTACTTTTATTTAATTTCTAAAGTTTGGGACATATCCTCGAGTATCTCCGATGTGTATATTATTGTGAATCGCTCACGTCTGCTTTCCAAGGAGTAAAGTTTCAAGGATTGTAGCCGTGATCAGTATGTAGTTTGTAGTTTTCTGCTTTTGTTTCCTTTATCTTAGAGATAAAAGTCCTTTTGTTTGCAATGTCTCGTTTTCTGTATGGGCTTGTGAGTATTGAGCAATACTCAATTATTGGTAGGACAAAAACTCTTCTATACTTTTAGCATGATGCGTCTATGTCTGCAATTATTATTATAAACAGGAAGGCAGCTTATAATGTACCTGTGGAATAGAACTGATAACTTCTGAGTTTCAGAGTTAATCACGTTTACTAATACTCTTTGTGTCTTTGGCTCAGGAAATTAAGTATCTATTGCCTCAGCTCTACACTGATTCCTGTTTTCTTAAGTCTGTGTACTGTAATCCTATAATCACATTTACCGAAGGCTTTAGCAAACTCAGTATATAGTGCATTCATATTTTCACTTCATCATAACGCTTTCAGTATTTCCTTTTGCTTGTCTAATAATTGTGATAGACATGACCTTCTATCCCTGAATCCATGTTGATTCCGACTGAATAATTTCTTCTCTTGTTGGCAGTAAGCATTTTTGTCTCTAATTACCCCTTCAAAGAACTTTATAAGGTGGAAGATGAGTGCTACTGGTCGATAATTCTTAGACATCGCTCTGTTACCTCCTTTGAATAAGAAAGTAATATTCGCGTTCTTATAGAAGTGGTATTTGTCCTGTATCGAGTGATTTTCTCTATAGTAAGTATGATGGCTTGTCTGTACTCTCTCTGTATGATTCAGAAACCTAGAACTTCATGTCTCTGGCCCTGGTGTTGATTTCCTCATATTTGTGATAAAACTTTAATTACGTCCCCTTCCAAAAATCCAAAAATCTAATAGATTTGTGTCCGTAGTCCGTACCTGTTCTTAATTGATTTGTATCTATGTCAAAGCATTCATCCGGATTTTCTGATGTCGGCTTAGGGTACTGAACACATATTTTAATTGTTCCTTAAGCAGATCGCTCATTTTTTCCAAGTTATTGTATATTTGTTTACTCCATCTTTTAACGGACTAACACTCTTTTACATTTCATTTTTCTTCTCGCAAAGGTGTAGAAATATTGTGGGTTAATTTTTATTTTCTGCTGCTTTTTTTTCACCCTCGTATGTCTTGTGAATAAATATTTCTTTTACATCCGCTCCTATTTCGCGTAGCTTTTGTTTTTTCTAGTTTGAGTCTCTTTGCGTCTGTTTTGCATTTGTGGATATTTTTTACGGTTTGTTCTCGTTATCTGAATATCGACCTGATTTTTCTTTCGAGTTTGCTGCGTTTTAACTTTTTCCTCCTTGAAACATCCCTATAAATCCTGTCCGCTACGTCTACTTTAAAAGCGAGAGTGCAAATCATTTAAATATACTCCATAAGTGTAAATATACTCTGTAAATAGTAAGGTATTTGAAGAACACACCGCTCGTAGATCGAAAGTAGCCCAAACGGAAGTACACTTTCGAGGATTAAAGCAAACCATTCGCATTACTTTATATATACGTATATTCAGTGTACTGAATGTACTCTCTAAATACACTACATTCAGCGTACATTTACGCTCAAGTGTACTACATTTATATACAGTAGTAGACGCAACGAACAGGCAGACTTTTGAATGATGGTTCAGCAACATAAGTTAAGCCCGATTTTCTACTGTATCAAGTATTTATTTTGACGTTTTGTCGCAAAGCAGCAATTTCCATCATACTTCCATTAATTATACATTTATTTGCCAACTCTACTTCCGCTGAATGCTTATTTAATCCTTCAAATATTCCTTCTATCGTTCTAGGATGAGATTTAGGTCTCCTCGTTTCTAACTTTATTTGCATATCATTTAGGTTATGCCAGAAAAATTAATTAGCCTTGCATTTTTATTTAGTATATTTATGCAAATGTGTTTCCATTAAGTATAAATTAACTGTGATGCGGTTATCAGAGCTAAGCTATTTAAGTATAGTAATTTGCAGGTTGCTTTGTCAGTGTTCAGTCTTTGTATATATATATATATATATTATAGCTAATGGTCTTTGTGTTCAGTTTTGCTGGAATTTGATCGTTATCAGGTCAGTTTTGTTGGTTTCTGATAGGCATTATTGGGTGGTCCGTTGTACTTCAAAATATCGTGGGAGTGGTCCTTGGTACCATTCTGGTTGTTGAATTAACGATGGTTGGTGCTGGATAACTGAATAGTGAATGTATTGCTGTGGTATAGTGGCATGTATATATATATATATATATATATATACACATATATATATACACTGTGTATATATGAAAATTAACATTTTTTATTAGCGCAAAAAGAACTTCAGTACTAGAAATAATAATAATAATAATAATAATAATAATTGTTATTATTGGTATTATTATTATTATTATTATTGAAACTAAAACAAATTTAAAAGATTGTCTTAAAAATGAAAATAACATATCGATGCTAAGTGGATATTTCTCTCTCTCTCTCTCTCTCTCTCTCCATATATATATTATACACACACACACACACAACACACACACACACACACACACACACACTAGTATGCACTCTAATTTCCTAAAGAATTCCTTATTAAAAAAATCATTAAACACTATAATAAAAATAATAATAATAATAATACCCCAAAAATAATCCCCCACCCCCAAATTTTAAATTAATAAACTCTGAATTCAAAAATAAATTAAAAACTATTTTTACCCAAAATAATAATAAACAGTAAATAAATAAATAAAAGTCTTATAAATAAAATTTATGTTGACATTTAATTAATATATAAAATAAATAATATAGGGACGATTATTAAATCTATATCACGTAAACATATCTTATTATTAAATAGATATATATTTTCCTATATTATTAAGTTGATCAAACTTCGCTATTTTTATATACTGTATATATATATATATATATATATATATATATATATATATATATATATATATATATATATGTGTGTGTGTGTGTGGTGTATACACGAGTGTGTGTATATATACATACGAGTATGTGTAATTATTTTGTATAAATAAATAAATATTACATATAATGCAGGGGATCCTAAAAGTACCCCAGTGTATTCCCAGGGTATCCAGTGGGAAATTTGTTTTGGTAAATATCATAAATGTTTAAAAAAAATTTCCAGTCAGTTAAAGTATGTTAACGTAATAATTAGTTAATAAAATTAATTGATTAAATTAATTTTCACTCAGTAGAGATTTTGGACACCCTGTACATTACATGCCTTACCTAAGAGCCCAGCCCCCATTCTAAATGAGGCGGACACGATGCTTATATGCTTATACAATAAACAAGAAATTATAATGAAACAGAGTGAAAACAAAAAGGTATTTAAATAATTGATAAATTTAATATATGATATACGTATGTAAAATATAATCGGAGCAATTCTCTCTTACACCAAACAAAACTCCAGGATTGTCATTTGAAATATATAATAATATATAAATATATATATATATATTATATTATGTAGTAGATATATATAGATATATATATATATATATATATATATATATATATATATATTATATATATATATATATATATATATATATATATAAAAAATGTACTTGGATAAAATATATTGAAAGCAAATCACATTTTCCTTCAGAAAAACAGTAATAAATTTTGTACCTATTTGTAATTACTTCATGGAAGGCAAAAAAAAAAAAAATAATAATTAATTTTTTTAATTACAAATTACAGTATCTCCGAAATTAACAAAAAAAAAAAAAATTATTATTTACATTAAATACTTCCTAATTTTATTATTTACTATTTTTTTTTTTTTTTTTACAAAAATTCAATTAACTTTTCCAAATTTAAAATTCTTCAGTTAAGTAATTTGTAAGAAAAGTCTATTAGCAAAGTAATTCCAATATTATTACTCGTCCTTATATATATATACACGGTGAACCAAAAGTAGGTGGACAGTAGGTTGAATACGGTTTGTGTTATATTATATTATAACTATGGTGTTCATTATAACTATGGTGTTTGTGTTATATTATATTAAATATTATAACTAAATTTATTTAAATTTTATTTTGTATTATAGTATACAAAAAAATTAAATATGTATTCTCAAAATAAACGTTATCATTTACTGTCCACCTACATTTGGTTCACCCTATATATATATATATATTATATATATATATATATATATATATATATATATATATATATATATATGTGTGTGTGTGTGTGTGTGTGTGTGTGTGTGTGTGTGTGTGACGTAATGCAATTTTAAATTTTTACTCTATATATATATATATATTGATGCGAAATTTGAAACACAAAATAAGATAGCAGTAAACAGAGCAAAGAGAATAAATAACTGGGCAGATACTGAGAACCTTTAAACGAAGGGATAGGAATATAATGATTCCTCTACTGAAAACACTGATCATACCCAAGTTGGAATACTGCTCGGTCCTGACATGCCCATATAAAAAAGAAGACAGTAGACAGCTGGAAGGGATTCAGAGAAGCTTCACAGCCAAGATCAATGGATGCAAAAACCTAAATTACTGGGGAAGGTTACGCGAATTAAACCTATATTCACTGGAAAGGAGAAGAGAGAGATACACCATTATTTACACTTGGAAAATAATGGAAAAACTAGTCCCTAATCTTACTCTGAATCCTATAACTCCCCAAACAACAGTGGAAAGTAGAAAAGGAAGACTGTGTCGTGTTCGCAAATTAAAGGCTAGACAGAGAACATCCTCAACCCTGAATGAAAATAGTTTTGTTGTGAGAGGACCAAGACTGTTTAATCAGCTCCCGAAAGAACTAAGGAACACGAGTGGTGTTGCGGTGGACATCTTCAAAAGAAGATTACACGCCTCGCTCAGAACAATCCCCGATGAACCTGGCGTACCTGGCTATGTGAGGTGGAGAGTACAAGAAACCATCTCACTACTTCACCAGGCCATCTCGAGGGGAGGGGCAACAAGCTTGACCGTCGTGAAATGAGGAATCATCGCACGGAACATTTGAAAGGTTGAAAGGTGTATATATATATATATATATATATATATATATATATATATTAGGGATGAAACGGGTCCCCGACCCGATTGGGTAATGTATTACCCGAGCATACCTGACCCGATCGGATAATTGCTCAAAAATTGGGCAGTAAAAACCTAAGGAGACGGGACTTTCTTCGCGACTCAAAGCAGTCGTGAAAAGCCGTCGAAAATCTTGAAAATACTCCACATCCTCCACATCCATTTCTTGTTTATAATTTTTGTTTTTTTTATTTATAAAAAAACGGAGTAAAATTGTGAAAATTTACCTGTATTTGCATTTTTCAATGTGTAACATTCAGTATTATGCTTAAGTTTTTGTGTGTGCGTAGTAGAATAAAGTATTATGTTCCAAAAATGGCTGTTGTTTTAATTTAAATTTAATTTTAATGATAAGGTTGCAAGACCCGATCGGGTATTACACTTCGGGTACCCGAACCCGATTACCCGGTAAAATAATTGCCCGTTTCAGCCCTAATATATATATATATATATATATATATATATATATATATATATATATGACAAAGTGTATATAAAGCGAAATTAATGTAGTTCATAAATTGAAGGTGCGTCTGTAAAGACGAAGAAGCAATCTGGTGGGATGGTATAACCATAGAGTAGAAAATAACCAGAGAGTTAACTGAGTAGAGTTAAGTTTTTGCTTAGTATAATTATGCAGACGTTGCTATGGATACTTCTGTAACAAATTATTTCATCTTTAATTGATGTGAAAATGGAATTTATGATACTTGAGCTATGTTGGTTAATTTTTTTTGGTTTTGGTGGGGTTGTTTAACCTCATTCAGAACATCTTAAAAGGTTTATTGACGGAGGGGACCTACAGCTTTAGTCGGGATCCAAACCAAGGGTCGCTAGATTATCTAGACTCGGAGAACGATATTTGTACTAAAGACATAAGATTCGTTACAAAACACCTGACATTTGTTTAAAAGAGTTCTTAGCAACGGCTGGTTGCTAAGTAAATTCATTTTTAAAGAAATGATCTATCTGGAAATTAGTTAATATCTGGTATACCTTAACTTCCATTTTCCACAAGCGGATTTGGCCGGTTGACGGCAGACAAACTTGAAGAGAGGAAAAGGAGGGGCCGAAACTAAAGTTCTTTTTTGCCTAATATTATGCTATGTTATGATATATTATGCTATAGGTGTGATCCACTGAGCAATGCAGTTAATGATCAGTCAGGAGGGCCAGAAACTAGCGCGGCGTTCAAGGTAGATAAACGCTGCCCATTGCGCTAGCTCCTGAATTATTATTAACCAACACCAATTCTGGAGTAGTCGAACCCTCGACCTCGGTGTCTGCATCTCGTTTATAGAGAAACGGTGTTACCTACTGAGCTACTGGCGTTCGATTGCGATGGAGTTAACCTTACATTCGCTACGAATAAACGCTCTCGTTCGGAGTGTTTTTTAAAATTTATTGTTTTTAACTTAAAAAATGAAGATTTGGAAAAAAAGCAAAAAAAAAACAACAACATGTTTTTATTGGAATAAGTCCAGCAATAATTTAATAATTGGGAATAAAAATCTTGGCGTATTTATTTCATTTCAACAACAATTTAAACCTTATATTAACCTTTTGACTCTACTGGGATGTATTATACTTAACTATTTAACTATTTAATATTATTTTCTTAATGAAGTGATTAGATTTAAAAAAAAAAAATAACTCGACAGTATTTGGAGTAGGTCACACACACACAATGCTACCAATTTATACTAATAGCAATAATAAGGCAATCTGAATTGCCTTCCTACTTGATACTTACTTACTTATATATATATATATATATATATATATATATATATATATATATATATATATATATATATATGTCTGGTATCTTTATCTCTCGATCTAATGGTCAGTCCATCTCTCTCTCTCTCTTTAATATATATATATATATATATATATATATATATATATATATATATATATATATATATATATATACTACTGTATAGAACATTACTGCATCGTATAGCTTTTATATATATAACTGTTTTACCTTTATTTATGCAAAATACAAAATATAATAAATAAATAAAAGCTCCCCCATAACTTCAAAGAGGCCATTATGTAACCAAACGAAAACGGAAAATACCAAGCAAACAATATATATATATATATATATATATATATATATATATATATATATATAATATATATATATATATATATATGCTGCATACCCACAAGGAAAAAGAAAAACGATTCCGATGTGTTTTATTGTGAAATTCAGCCCATATATATATATATATATATATATATATATATATATATATATATATATATACTTTGGAAGGAATATTCGTAATAATATATAAATATTAGCCTCGTTTTGGATGCTTTGTTTGCCTACGGTATAGAGCGATAATAATCAGTATGGAATTGTGTATATTGTTTGCTCATTATTCCCACGAAATCGGTTGGAAAATGATTTCATAGGAAGGGGCTCAGCTATTGTGGGATTAATTTAGTCTTTACCTGCCCTCTAAAAGCTTTACTTAAAAGATCAGGGAAAGCATGAGGTATTATTTTTTTTTTTACCTTTGTTAAAATTACGTCTATAAGTGACTCTATTGTAATGGTTAAAAAATTGTGTGTGTGTGTGTGTGTGTGTGTATGTTTTAATTCATGTTAATATTACACTTATTATTATATTATATTAAGTTATTATTAACATGTATAAGCAAGTTTGGATTTATACGTGAAAAACTTCGCAATAGATTCGCCACAACGTCGTTACAACAATCTCCAATAACGTCTCAGTTTTGTTGTATGTGATTCTCTGTATGTATGCCTTTGTAAAACACACACACACACACACACACACACACACACACACACACACATATATATATATATATATATATATATATATATATACATCGACAGACAGACAGAGAAACGCGGATAGTTGACAGAGACAAATAAGTCCTGTTACCTGTCTCGTGTTCATTTCCTGCAAAATTCTAAAAACAAAATCCGCTTCGTTTTGGTTAAGAATGGGTCCGCCTCTCCTTGGTCAGACATTCTCAACAGATTTTTGTTTTGTGGTGAAAGAAGACAGTACGTAGGGGTTGCCTACAGGGTGGTCACAAAATCCCTTTGCATAAAAAACAAAGGCAACATACAGATATGTTGTAATTTCAATGCAAAGGGACTTTGTGGCCACTCTGTAGATTACATTGTGAACTACCGTTTAATGAAATAATTTAGCATTTAAAGGACTCAACATACCCCTGTCAAGACACCCTAAGTAGTGCTCCATCTTCCGCTGCGCTATAGGCCTACGAGAACATGCACGAAGGTTGTTTACATTTGATCCATGCGAGTCCAATGTTTAATTTTTAATAATTTTTTGCTCCTGTATACTATTATATACTGTTCTTATATGCAGGGTGAGTCAGTCCTGCCTCAAAACTAACTATATAATAAATAGGGCCTACTTTTGAAGCAAGACTTCACCCTGTATAACCTTGGTTAACCTTGATTTAGCTTCCGTTCGAATTTTTCATTCTGACGAAAGTAAAGCTTGTCACTCCACCTTAGACCTACAGTTTAACGTGGAAACCGAATCACGCCCCACCACCAGCCCAGCGTCTTAACCACTAGGCTACCCACGGTACCCATTTATCTACCAACCAATTTCTTTTTTATTGTGTGGAAGGATGAACAGCTGGGTTTGCTGCGCGACGCCTGCCATCACTGGGTCTGGATCCCGGGACCGATGGATTTGTAGTCAGCGGCGCTAACCACTACACCACCGAGGCGCATATATATATATATATATACACACACACAGTGTGTGTATATATATATATATATATATATATATATATATATATATTATATATATATATATATATATATATATATATAAATTATATATATATATACCGTTTGAAAATTTGCATCCTAATTATCATATCTTAAGTGTCACACATGATAATAGCATAACTTATATAGAATAGCTCAATCCTTTAAGCACTAGGTTCCATTAACTTAAAGTTAGTGTGTTCGACTAAATTTTCGTTCATAATGCATTCATGAACCATTTATAATGGAGCCATGTGCAATATGATAAAATTTATATTACCATCAGCTGCGCGCACATATGGGTGTAGCCAAAAAAAAAAGAAAAACTGTTTGATACAGATAAAGGGTGTAACAAAATTCTTTACCAGTTTTGGAGAATTTTTTTTTTGTAGTTTTGACAGATGACACCAGTGTAGCAATTTTTGACAAGTTAAACGCGGAAGATGACGTGGAAACTCACCCCGATTTAAATCGGCGCGAAAATACGCATGGGGTGCAATTGTCAAACAACGAACTGAAGTATCTTTTTGCAATATTCAAAGAGGCCAAGACCAAAATCCATGAGAAACGTTGGTCAAAATGTTCAAAAAGGCTTCGCAAAACATCGAGATTGACGAAATGTTTTTCGGTCAGGCGTTCCTTTCAAAATCGTGTTAAATTAGTGTTGGAACCACAAGGAAAGAATACTAGTCATTATTGAGTCATTATGTTGTTGTTGTTTTTTTTTTAAATTATCAAAATATTTTTCTATTAATTGGTCGAAAAGTAGTAAAGAATTTTCTTACATTTCCTTATACTGTATTTAGAGCTTCATCTCTAACCCTATATTTCCTACAAAAATCTTCTTTCTTTTTCTAATATGTACAGTTTGCACACTATATATATATATATTTATTTATTTATTTATTTATTCAAAAAAGGTGAGGGAATCCTGTTCACTTGATGTAAAATGAACAGAAATCGTAATGTAAAATATTGAACAAGAATCAGTTATTTCTGTTCATTTCGAGCCAAAATCGTTCGCAACGTCTTCAGTTTTTCATTTCCTGTTTATTTGTTCCGCTTTCAACAGGAAACCATTTAAAACGTTTGTTAAAAAAATTATATATACACACACACACACACACACACACACGTGTGTGTGTGTGTTTATGTGTATGCGTATGTACGCGCGCGCTTTACATACCCACCTGAAAAATAAAATGTTTGCCCTGTGGCATTTACTAATTTCAGGAGTTTAACTGTAAAAACTCATTCCAATGGTTGCAAATGGAGTCAAATCTGAAATCTCAGATGCCGTGAGCCCTGTCCCAGAAGGTACGGTATTAACTCTCTTGCTGTTTATAATAATGACTACAACATTGATGTAGATATTAATGACAGTATCCTATCGTGTCTCGCGGATGACACAAAGAAATGCGAGGAAATATCGAACGAAGATGACGTAGAAAATTACAAAATGACATTGAAAAATTATTCAAGTGAGAGGAAGACAACAATATGAAGTTCAACGAAGAAAAATTGTAGTTTAGAAGATATGGTAACAACAAGGTGCTAAGGAGTAAAGGGTATAAAACTCTGCAAACCAAACAGATAAAACCAAACCCACAAGTCAGGGATCTTGAAGTAATAATATCATCGGATGCAGAATTTAGAGAACACTACATATGTAATGTTGTACATAATGTATTACATTAAAATCACAGTAGTTAGAAAAGTAATGGGAATCATCTGGAGGAGCTTCCACAGCAAAACAATAAAAAATGCTAAAACTATGGAACCGCTTAGTACTACCAATAATTGAGTATTGGTCAGCATTCACAAGTTCATACAGAAAGCGGGACATTAAAAATATGTAAACCATACAAAGAACTTTTACGTCTAAGCTAGAGGAAACAAAAAATAAAGACTACTGGTTTCAACTACAATCCCTGAAACTCTACTCTTTGGAAAGTAGACGCGATCGATCCACAATATATACTCGTACATATGGAAAATACTCGAGAATTGTATCCCTCCTAACCTTGGAAATGAAACAGAAACACACTGGAATGACGCTAACTGTATTGCTTCAGTTGCGGTGGGACAGAGGGGACCATAAAAACGAGGATGGTAAATACCCTCAGAATACGAGGCCCAAAACATTTTAATGTTCTGCGCAAAGGACTAAAGAACCTCCCTCCAGCACACCGACCTGAATGATTTCAAGAATCAATTGTACAGGTTCTTGTGCAAAGTCCCTGACTAGCCAGGCGTGGCTGGCTACGAGGGCAAGAGGAGAACGGAAACCAATTCCCTCCTGCACCAAATCCCCCAAATAAAGCGGGATACTGCAAAGGGGTCGACTGTAGTTCGATTCTGACCCGTGGTTCGAAAAAACTCGAAAGCTATCTAAAAGTAAGGTATATATATATATATATATATATATATATATATATATATATATATATATATATATATGGTGTACACATATGTTGTAACAAATGATAATAATACCTTTCACAAGCAGCTGCACCATGGGATGGGGCTCACCTCCCCCCTACATTAATATAATCCATTTTGAACTCTCTTCACAGAAGAAAGGCTACAGAATTTGATCTTTGGTAAAGGATAATTAACTTTGGGCATTTCTGAATCTTACCTGATGGACTCATCCCATATTTCCTGATGAGGATCGGAGATAAATAGGGGCAGTCGGGCATATGGGCATTCCTATAACTTTTAAATCCACTTTCAGTCATTTTAATGTACCCTTTTAACTTAATTTTTCAATAACCTGAAATTGGGTATTAAATTTCTGGGTATAACTATTCCATATATCGCCATATCTAGCCTTTTATAATATATATATATATATATATATATATTTATATATATATATATATATATATATATATATATATATTATATATATTATATATATATATATATATATATTATATATATATATATATATCTATATATACGTATATATATATATAGATATATATAATTTTTCATCCTGCGACCATACCTGGCCATAGGTTTTATCCTCTAATTTTTAAACCTACCTATGAAATTGGTTTTTAATTAAGAACTGGGTTTTATTATCCTGGCAGGCGGTATACAGATGGGTATTAATTTTGGTGGTAGGTTAATACATTATTCAGAACTAAGACTTCAAAGTTATAATTGTCGCTTAGGAAAAGATTTAAAGTCGCCATAAAGAAAAGAGTAAATTGGATGGTTCAGACAAATGACTTTTGGATCATATCTAAATGGTGATGACGTCATGGGTGTAGTAAAATGGTTGGCATAGTAACCAGCAGGGAATGTTTAAATAATAGGTGCATTCATTAGTTAATTAAATCATGCGGAGGGGCATAAATTTGAATAGCTATCTACTTATCTATCTATTCATTTATGTAAATATTTATCCATCTGTTTATCATACATATATATATATATATATGGCCTGGTGAAATAGAGCGTTGGTTTCTTGCGTTCTCCACTTCACATAACCAGGTAATTCCGGCTTATCTGGTATTGTTCTGAACCAGGCGTCTAGTCTTCTTTTGAAGATTTTTATCACTACACCAGTCGTTGTTCCATAGTTCCTTGAGCAGCTGGTTGAACAGTCTTGGCCCTCTGACAACAAACTATTTTCCTTCAAGGTTGGGAATGTTTCCTGTCTTCCCTTCTTCCTTTCCTACTTTCCACTGTTTGAGTGGTTATAAGGTTCAAAGTGAGATTAGAGACTAGTTTCTCCATTACTTTCCATGTGTAAATGATGGTGTACCTCTCTCTCCTTCTTCTTTCCAGCAAATATAAATTTAATTCACGTAACCTTTCCCAGTAATTTAGTTCTTTGCATCCACTGATCTTGGTTGTGAAGCTTCTCCAAATCCCTTCTATAATTGACTGAGCAATACTCCAATTTGGGTATGATCAGTGTTTTCGAAAGAGGAAACCTTATATTCCTGTCCCTTCCTTTAAAGGTTCTCAGTATCTGTCCAGTTATTCCCTTTGCTTTGTTTACTGCTATCTTATTTTGTGTTTCAATTTCGCGTTGTCAGGTATTATAACTCATAAGTCTTTTGATTTGGAGTTTCTCTAAATTTCCTGTCCATTTGGAGTATAGTATTCCATGAATTTTAATCCCTCCCTTCTTCCGTACCCTATTATTGAAATTTCTCAGTGTCAAATTTCGTACTGTTACCTTCTGACCAAATGTAAATTCTGTTCCTGTCTGTTTGTAGAAATTCTATATTATCTATATCATTTCTGTGTTATCAGTAAATGATGTTGCTGTCTATCATTGATAACTTCATCATCTATATCAGTTATGAATTATAAATAGTAATGGAACTAATATTGTTCCTTTTTTTTTTTTAATTTTTTGGAAATCTGGTATTTTCTGGATTTTTTTTTTAATTTTGGAAATTTTTGCAATTATGGAACTTTTTGGATTTTTTAAAAATCTTTTTCGGGAGAAAAATTTTTGGGAGATTTTTTTTTGGAACTCTTTTGATGAACATTTTCAGTGTGGTCACCACTAAGCTTAATAATTTGATTTAAACGTACTCTGAAATTTTGAACCGTTCGCCATGAAATATCTTCTGCAATTCCATTCATTGCAGCTGTGATTTAATTTTGTAGCTGATCAACTGTCCTTGGATTATTCCTGTAGACTTTGTCCTTTAAATAAACCCACAAAAATTAATCGCAAGAATTATGGTCCGTTTAGCAATGGAGCGAGGGCCAGTCCTAACCAAATCTTTTTGGACAATGGTTAGAAATTATTTCAAAACGAACTGTTCAAAATTTCAGAGCACATTTACACTAAAATTAATTAAAAGACAACCTTGGCATCTTATATATATATATATATAAGACGCCAAAGTTAAGTCTCTTAATTATAATTTCACTGTTTCGTTTCATTTTTTACCCTTGTCGTTGGGTTAGCGAATACCAATTAGATAACCACTGGAATTGGAAAACGCGAGACGAACGAATAGGACAAAAAAATATATATGTATACAATATGCTTATTTATAACCCTCAATTATTTCTTACAAAATCTTATAAAAACAAATCATGTAATTATATAAAAATAAACAATAAGTAACCCAAGTCAGTATATAATTTTATACATAATATCATGAATTGTATTTATAAAGTATAGGTATGATGATATCTGAGCTAAAATAAAGCTGTGTATATATAGAGTTAATAGAGAGAGAGAGAGAGAGAGACATAAAGGAGAGTTACAAGTAAAAGAGGGAGCCTCAAAGACCTTTCGGTCGACTCAGGGAGGTTTCTCTTATTAAACTAGTGCTTTTTAATTATTCCAGCAGTAGTAGAAAACTGATTAGAAAAGCAAAAGGCTCTCTCCTCATCCTCCGCTCCCTCCCCGACAGAGGCAGGCGAGTAACAGAAAAAGGTTGAAAATACTTTGACCCTGGAAAAGTGGCCGATCAAATTTCACAGGAAAAAAGACAATATATGAATTAGCTCAACAATCACGTTATGCACACAGAAATCGTACACTGGAGAGCATGGTTGCGTAAAGTAACATAATGATATATTTGTAGTAATCGTATATCAACTACTTGGTATCGGCACAAGAACCTGAAACATATGTTTTGCATTTACACAAAATATTTGCAGTTCTATTTACCTAAATATCGGGCCAACGAAAGCCCCATGGCCCACTCCAGGCTAGTCCCAAAAGGATTAAACAAACTTTCCATGTCTGCACCCATGTACGCGCAAAGCCTTCACGCTGGCAAAGTGATGAAATGCTTTACAGGTAAAGGGTTGAAACAGGAATTGAGAAAGGAAATCAGATTTTCCACCCCATGCCCTCACCCTTCACGTGCATCCAGCCATCCAAGAGAAGGAAAAGAAAAAAAAGGAGTAGGGTTGGCCATGCCATGCATTTGTTTCTATTTTTTTAGTTTGGTTTTCATTAGGAAATAATGTATTTCTACAACTTGGGTTTCCCGCCTTGAAAATGTTTATGCGGCAAGTGATATACTGAGTTGTTCGCACTTCGCGGTGTTGTGCCACCACGAGAGCAGAGAAAATCTCTTTCCTGCGAGAAATATCAGTGGAAGGTCCCTGTATCTATCCCCGTGTACTTGTCCCTTATGGAAGAGGAAAGTTTTTCGTGGGTGGCCACTAAAATGAGGCGAGTGTTTATGAAGCAAATGATCAAAAAATGAGTTGCTTGATAATTGACCATGCTATGTGAGGCACAACCAACCAGAGACGTCTCTCTAAAGTGGGGGAGTGGGAGAGATTAAGTGTAGGAGTAAGTGTTTAAACAAGCTCCAACAGGGTTGTGTAAAATACTATTTTCGAACTACTTATCTAATCGATTCTTAAATTATGTTAAATGTAGGGACAGTCTTAAACCCTGAGTGTATTCACAACTTTGTCCATCCTATTTTTAAACATATTTACACTTTAGAAAGAAAAAAAGAGATAAATAGTTAGAGAGAGAGAGAGAGAGAGAGAGAGAGAGAGAGAGAGAGAGAGAGAGAGAGACAGCGCAATATTTCATCCCAAAGTCCGCCCAATTTCATAACGACTTCGTACAGTAAAACTCAACTCAATTATCTGGACCAAAATCTTATCTCTTCCAAATGTTGAAAAAATGGTTATTTGCAAATTCTTCCAGCGATGAACTACCGAATATGAAAAGTTTTTTTTTTTTCAACGTTTCCTGAATCAGAAATAGTCGTTACCAGGCCCCAAACAAAACATTTAAAATTATATATATATATATACACACCTTTATTGAACTGCGAAAATAGATGTGTTGTACGTGTTTTAATCGATAATTTCATTGCGATTTCGGATCAATAATTGAAGGTAACGATGGCTAGTGTTGAGGATAGTGAAGAACGGCGTGTGTTTGACCGAATTTGAGCAAATGCCTATCGAGAAGCAATGGAAGCAGGTGCGACTTTCATCAATCGGAAGTGGATTGCCCAAAAACTTCATCGTAGTGAAGGATGGATGACTGACGATTGGAAGAAGGGATACGACTCCTGTTTTACAAAATTTGGCGAAGGCAGGCTCGAAAAACTGTCGCGGGTGAGCAAATGTATTGTGACTGAAAGCAATGGCAAAAAGCAAAAAAGTTACATACAAGTTGCTAAAAATCATCTTGGAGAGGCTGAAGTAAGCTGTTTGACCGGTCAACAATTCAACGATATCGCAGGAGGCAATGATTGAAACCTTTCCATGTGATCCCAAAGCCAATGATATCCCTAACAACCATTGAGAATCGACTTTGGTTTTGCGATTATCTGCGTCCTGTGGGATGAAAGTAATTTCATGCACCTGGCACCGAGTGATAAATTCTTTGTTTGAACTGTCCGTCGGCCAAATTATCAAAATGACAGAATATGGTCACTTTCCTCAGAAGATATTGAAGACCATGAATATTATTAATAGCTTTGCGAAAAAGCTCGTTATTTTGGGATATTCATTTGTTTCACTGTTGCCGAAACGATGTGAATATGATCAAAGAAGAAGGCGCTTCATGGGATGGTGCATATTATCGAGAAGCTATTCTTACAGAAAATGTCATTCCATTGCTTTCGGATCCACAAAATGTAATTGACACCGCGGAAGTGGTTTATCTTCGTGACAGTGCCCCATGCCACAGTGGAAATGCCACCCAATAGCTTCTAAGAGACTGTGGGATCGATTTCTTTGATCGGACTCAGTGTTCAGGAAATTCCTCTGATCTGATCGTAGCAGAGAACTTTGGAGCGATTTTCAAGGACAAAGTGGAAGAGTTGATGTTGTAGGAACTCGGACCCAACCGATATTCTAAAGAGGTCTTCTTTCACCACACTAAAAACTATCCTCCAAAAACTTGAACACGACAGAGTTGTTTGAACGCTTGCTAAAATCATACCCTGAACGTCTGAGAGCTATCCGTGAGGATAATGGAAAGCATACAAGATATTGATACGTTTTTGCTTTCAGTTTCAATAAAGCTTTTAAATGGGATACTAGTTTATGCTTTATCTCTGTTTACTTTGGTTTATACCCCCTAGCAAAAAGTTATGCACAACTATATATATATATGGAATTTGTAATTTTTAACAGCCCGTGGTGGGGCGTGGTTCGGATTCCATGTTAAATTGTAGGTCTAAGGTGGAGTGACAAGCTTGACCTTCGTTAGAATAAACAATTCGGGCGGGAGCAAAACCAAGATTAACCGAGGTGTATATACAGTATATATATATATATATATATATATATATATATATATATATATATATATATTATATATACACCAACGTTTCTGACAGCCTCTAAACGATAAAGTTTTAAGAAGTAAAACAAAGGCTGACTAATTTTTACAACGCACCACTCTGCCCATACGCTCATTCAGGGTACGAGCAATTCGAAGCATTATTGCCAAGTACAGGGTCGACGTACGAACGAAGCTTCCATTCATGGTTCACCACATAAATGGAAAGAACAATGACTTAAGTTATCATAATCAAATAAACGGTCAAATTCATGATCACTTCCAAATTGCTTGTATAAATATATATATATTATATATATATATATATATATAATATATATATATATATATATTATATATATATATATGTATATATATATATATATATATTTCCAGTTTTTGTGTCTCATGGAATACAGAAATTTTTTCCTATCTTTCTTTGTCTCTCGTTCAGTATCTCTCCGAGTATCTCGCGAATTTAAATTACAAAATATGTCAAAATGTTGTCTCTTGTCTGTTCGGCTGTTTCTCTATTTGTCTATTTCTTCATTTTCAATGACGTATAAATTCATTTATTCAATTTTATGATTTTTCTGTACACGTTTCTTTTGATTTATTATTATAAAGTGTCATATACTGCTAGTTTTATACTTCAGTTGGGTTCGAACACCTGTTTAGGATCCACTTGCATGTATTCGACCACTTACAGCATCCCGCCTCATTTTGGGGGGATATGATGAAATAGAGAGTTGTTTTCTACTTTCATCTTACCCTCGTTCTCAGCTACGCATGGCTGGTCAGGGTTGTTGAGTTATTGTTTTAAGGTACATAGTTTGGTAGGTTGTGCTGGACGTTCCTCAGTTCTTTTGACAACACGTTAAAGAGTTTTGGGGGCCTCGTATTCTGAGAGTATTTTTCCATCTTCGTTTTCATGGTTCCCTATTCCATCGTAGCTGGGATAGTACAGAATCTAACTGTTCTCTTATTCCAGTGTGTTTTTATTTAATTTCTAAAGTTTGGAACATATTCTTCAAGTATTATAGGGACAGTATATTACTGTGTGTTGTTCACGTCGTCTTTCCAAAGAGTAACGCTTCAAGGATCCTAGGCGTAGCAAGTAGTCTTCATGTTTTGGTGCCTGTATGCAGTATATATATATACAGGGTGTCCCATAAGTCCGGCATCATAGGAGAAATTCATATTTTTCTATTTCTACAAACCATAATTCATATTTTTCTCTGTGAGCAAGAAAGAACGAATCCAGATAATTCTACTCATAGGAAATCGGAGTCAAAGAGAGGCCGCTGCTGAATTTAACAGACTGCATCCAGACCGCGAGCCAATAACACAGAGTTGTGTTAGCAGACTTGTTGCAAAGTTTAAGGAAACAGGATCCATAGAAGATAAACCACGCAGTGGACCTTCAAGGAGGTCCACTGACGATGATACAGCGACTGCTATCCTGGCTCATTTTAACAGAAATCCCAATAAGTCTCTTCGGCGATTGTCCGCCGAGACAGGAGTGTCGAAAAGTAGCATCCATCGCATTCTTCAGGCTCACAAATGGCATCCATATAAACTTCAGATCCTACAGAAATTAAGCGAAGATGATCCCGACCGGCGGATGGAATTTTGTGAATGGGCTACGGAATATGCTCGGGATGCCAATTTCCCGTCCACCATTCTGTTCAGTGACGAGGCTGTTTTTTATGGAAATGGTGAGGTAAATCGACAGAACCCGCTACTGGTCTCAAAACAACACCTCTTCAAAGGAACAAGGTGCATCTCGGGTGATGGTATGGTGTGGCATTTGGAAGGATCGCATCATAGGCCCCCTCTTTTTCGATGAACATGTCACTGGAGGCACCTACCTACGTATGCTCAAGGAAGAAGCATTTCCCAGTGTCTTGAACGAAGAAGGAAATTTCCCAACATGGTTCCAGCAAGACGGCGCTCCTGCACATTACAGCACCCAAGTAAGGGAATACCTGTACCAACAATTCCCTGGTCATTGGATAGGACGTCGAGGGCCTGTGGAATGGCCAACTAGAAGCCCGGATCTCACGCCACTAGATTTTTATCTCTGGGGCCACTTGAAACCGCTAGTATACGCAGAAAAAATTAGGAGTGTTGAACATTTGCGGCAGCGCATTATTGGGGCATGTAACACCATTACTCCTGACATCATTCACCGTGTGCTTGCTGACTGAGTATCACGTCTGAATTTGTGTATTGAAAACAATGGTGGACATATTGAGCACGTTCTGTAAATAAAAGCTTTTGTTTTGCCTTTTTTTATTATTTTTTCTATGATGCCGGACTTATGGGACACCCATATATATATATATATATATATATATATATATATATATATATATATATATATATAGTTACCGATTTATAGTGTAAATGTTAGCAATATTATAATAATGATGATGATAATGACGGTTAATTGATAATAGTTATAATTGATTGTTAATGATGATGCTGAATGAGGCTGAGGTTACCAGATCTTTGCAGATCAAATAATGTTATTAATTAGGTTGATTGATAGAAAGAGTTTTCTTCCTTTATTAAACAAAATAAATGATTTATGAATGAAACAAAGTATAAGTTGGTTGTTTGAATACAAGTTCAGTGAAATGAATAAAAGTGCACTTGAATAATGAGTTAATGCCTTCAATATAATAATGACTTCAATATTAATAACGCGCGAGGTAATGATTAGTCTTTATATAAAGTTAGGTGAATGACACCAGGCCAAATTGGGCCTGCACAAATGGTGTTCACATGGTGATGGCTTTCGTGTCACTGATTTTCGGAGAAAGAGATGGAGGTGCGTCGAGGAGTCCTTATGACGAAGTTGAGATGTGAGGCAAAGCATAAGGACATAAGTAGTATGATGGCATTTGGGCAGAGGAAAATGGATCAATTTGAAAATTTCCTCCTACCTTCCTTTATGAGATTTCTTTCATGTTCTTTCATGAGAGATATTAAAAAAAAGATTCATCCTCACCTTCCTTTATGGTCTTTCATGAGACAAAAACAAACAAAAACAAATAAAAACAGACAAAAACAAACAAAAAAGGTAAATTTTTCCTCCTGTGGCTCCTTCATGGTCTTTCATGAGAGAAAAACAAACAAACAAACATTCCCTAACGAGATGTTGAGTAGGAAAAAAATTCATGGTTCATTCGTTCGGTTTCGCGATCCCCGTTAGTTTTAGCTATCTGGAAGCGTTTGTGCAGAAGATGCATTTCTAAAGCATCATGTTTCCGCTGATATATATAATATATATATACACACTAATAAATGAAAACAACGTGTATATATTATGTATATACGAACTGTAGTGTCGGACAATTAGCAAAGATTTCTTTAACGTCGACCGTGGCCTTATGGCCACATGAACTTGACAAACGAGCCTTGCATTCTGAAAGATTATTTTAGTTTGAATAAGAAAAACCATAAAAAAAAAAATTCCATAATAGACAACTTATCTAATTCGAAGACGTGTAAGAGCTTAAAAAATACAGCAGAAAGCCTTAAAAATAATTTTTGGCCAATTGTGTGTAGACTCATCGTTTCGGTTTAATATATTAATACCGATACCACAAAATAAAATTAGAATAAATACAGTTAACTCATAAACAAACTTTGTCTTGTTCTAATATTTGTATTACGAAATAGATCCAGAAACTATTAACTAAATTAATTTAAATTTCATTTATCTAATCTAAGGGGAAGCTAATATATTTCAATCCATTCGTATACAAACGTGGTCCATGAACAGCAAATATTATCATTATATATCATATATATATATATATATATATATATATATATATATATATATCAGCCCTTTTAAAAAAGACTAGGATGAACACGCGAATACATGCAATTTATATTTCATAAGTTCAAATATCGATGTCTTCCTTAATTGTCATATAGTTCATCCTGTTAACTTGTAACTGCTATTCTAAGCTATGTATCTGTAAGATAAATTTAAAGAAATACCAGCACTACTTCACCCATTTATATCATTAGTTACATCAAGTTGTGTAATGTAACTTTAAAACCATGAAAATATACTTGCAATAACTCAACCTAGCCATGTATATTCGGATAGATTCAAATGCTGAATCATCAAATCCGTCTCTGAGCATCCACTTAAACATTATTATTATTATTATTATTATATATGTACAAAATTATTTAAATTAAACATTTGATTTCCTTCAAAACAGTTGGCAACTCAATCTTTTAACGTAGGCATAATTCTGTTGTGTCTAATTTATTGTTTCCGATGACTAGTTGTTGTTACAGTTTTTATTTTATTTCGATCATAATTCTTTTTACTCAGTCAGAGAGCTACGGCTATAAACTCCATCATAAGGAAAATAACAATCATGCGAACATTATGCTGTTTTATGCTTCTCTTTCAAATCCTACGGTCCTATTAGACTTATTAACAACAACATACCGTTAACAATATATAATGCACACACACACACACACACACACACAAACATATATATAAGTTTATACATATATATATATAAGTAGGTTTGTGCCAAAAAAAAAACTTTCTTAATATATGGAGTTAAAAGAAAATGGCTAACGAGTTTTATGGGAATTACTTGGATATTTCTATGACAAGCGTTCTGAACAGAGCCTCTCTCCCCAGCTCATACTCATGATTATCTTTGATTTATCAACACCCAACTGTAAAATACTTGGCCAAAAGCTACAACTTTAACACAACTACATTATGCATCACCGGCAAATATTAATTTATTAACCTTGTATTAGCTATACAAAAAGAACAAACAAAACAAAACTTCTTTATTGCGGATCATTCACATTCCATAGCCACTTAACCTAACATACAAGCACAATCTTACGTATTATGCACTGAACTTAATACAAAAATAAGTGCAACTTAGCCATTTAACCTAGCATACTGGCATACTGTTTGATTAATTATCTGGCAATTTTGTGTATACTGTTATTACATGAGACATCATTAACTGAAAAAGGTCATTTGTATACATAGCAGAAAGTAATTGGGTACTTTTGCATTATCCTCCCAACACTAATTTTTTTTTATAATGGAAGGAAAATAAAGTACGTTAGCAAAACACTTTTAATTTTTAATCGTGAAAAGGCATGACCTAACCTAACCCAACCTAACTTGAAGCCGGCTAACTACGGCTAACGCCTGCGGCGGGCTGTTTTTACCGTAACCTAACCTAACCAAACCTAACCTAACCTAACCTAATACCAACACTAATTTTTTTTATAATGGAAGGAAAATAAAGTACCATAACCAAAACCAAACCAACATTATATAAAAAAATTAGTGGGGAGGATAATGCAAAAGAACCAGTAATTGTAGCTTAATGAAAATATCAGAGAAATTAAATTATGAAAATAAAAAAGTTTAATAAAAATGCTGATGAATTATGGGAAGCCGAGTTCGGATATGATTTTGTGGAAACTATATTTTAAATTATTAATTATAGAACAAACAAAACATCTTTGTTTGCGATCATTCACTATCCATAGTCACTTAACCTAACATACAAGGACAATCTTACGTATTATACACTGTACGTGATACAACAGTAATGTCAACATAGCCACTTAACCTAACATACAAGTACAAAAATAAGACCAGCATAGCCAGAGCCGGATTTAGACGTGTGGAGGCCCTGGGCAGCCTCCATGTGGAAGCCCCCCTACCTTAGGGGAAGACATAATTGAAGTCATCCATAAGATTCATAATATAATTAACATACATACACTTTCAAAACATCGTGCACTCTTGTGTCTGTCCATTCCACTCATTTCTGCAAAAAATGAAAGCCTCGGGTTACTCGGGTATTCCATTATAGTGAGAGTAGGCCTAAAAGAGTAATAAAAACAAAATAATAATCAGTACACAACAAATAGTAATTGGTAAAAGTTTATGTACTACAGTGGTATTGGATGCGCGTGTTTTTTTGTTGATCATCTATCGGGTTTTTCTAGTTTCGGTTTTTTCTATTTTGATAATGGCTTGTCAATATGTGGAGGCCCCCAAGATGTGGAGGCCCATGGGCAGCTGCCCACTTTGCCCACTCCTAAATCCGGCCCTGAGCATAGCCATTTACCCCAACATACAAATACAATCTTATTATAACACAACTTAATATGCATATATAATCTTTGCTGCATTACAAAATAAGGTATTGTAAACCGGCAGTTGTCTGAACCAAGACTGCCATATTGGTGAGAGGTACACAGTAGCTGAAGACAGGACATTGCACAATAACACATTAGAGCTGTTTCGGACGCTAGTAATGAAATTATATATTCTTCCGGATTAACATTTGGCTGGTAGGTAGGTTACGCGTAGTAAACATAAAACTGGTACTGCACCATTTTGGTTCCCTACATAGCAAACGAAAAATATTATTATAAGCAACAAAGAGTTTATTTATACTATACAATACTATACAATAATACTATACTATACTATACTATGTAATACTCTACAATAATCAACTCTTGACTTGAAGCAGTTATTCCAACAATATACACAGTAAACATCAGAGGGAAGAACAAAAAAAAGTAAAAGTTATCTTTCCAATTGACCATTGTGACTCTATTTCTGTTGTCAGTTTCTGTACAAACGGCAATAAGGAGATTTTTTTGCAAATACAATATATGTACATAATCAACCATGCGCTTTTTACACATGTACAGTATTTAATACCTAAAACTTAATAACTATCCATACATATTTACACAAGTCATGTCTAAAGGCATATATATATATAAGGAGGAGCTTGTAGGCGTCATTCCAACAGAAGACGGGAAGTGTCTGAACCTTGTTTCTCTCATCACTCTCCTCCTTAGCTGGTCTTAGCTCATATACCCTGTGAGTAGCGCAGCATGCTCTCAAACACACACATCTCTCCATATTCATCACTGCATATATATGCAGCTTACACACGACATAGGCTTTTCAAAAAGGTATAGTTTTCAGCAGCCTCGGAGATTCGCAATTGGCCCATCTTTCCTGCCTACATCGTATATATTACCAAGCAAGTCTCTCTACAGTTTACATGTTTTCTCATTGTCTAAAATTTATAAAGTTCTTTCTTATTGCTTTCCTTATTGTACCGGACGGCATAACCGATTTTTTAAATGGTATTTAAGTATTATGTTGAGCTACATAGCTAAATAAACCCCGCCACAGCTTAGTTTCTTAGCAAACATAAAACAAGATGATATTATTCTTTATAATTCTTTTCAGTACCTTACCTACCAACAAATGTTAAACCAATGCTGTTGTAATTTCCTCGCATCTTTTCCGTGAATGGACACCACATCAGCATAATTAATCATTTCAAGTAACGGACTACATCTTTCTTTCATGAAACCAACCAGCTATTTAAATTAGTTAATATTCCATTGTTCACCACAACAGTTGGCAAGACACTTCAAAAGCCAGCCTTGTATTATAATAAAAAAGTTTACAAAAAGTATTTATATATTTCTACCAAAGTGGAGGGCTTGCTAGTTTAAATTGATTCACATCCTTCAACAAAAAGTTTTTACAGCCTTTTACCAAACCTGTTAATAAATATATATATATATATATACTGTATATATATATATATATATATATATCGCAATCATCAAATTTTCAAGTCTGAGCTAAAAGAAACAAATCTAACCTTAATGTACACAAAGTTAATATTTTATTTTTCACTCTAAATTAACGCCTTTTCATAATTCACATAACAAATTATGCTGTCTTTACATTTTCCCAGTCGCTCCGTCGGCTTAACATTATCAAATGCTTTAGTATTCTATTATTACAGGCTTTTACAATCAAGATTGCAAAGTAACTCTTTAATAGACACATATGCATGCTAATGAGTGCTCTAATTGTGCAAAGCCCCATCTATTTACAAGATTTCTCCTCAAAAATGATATCACCTACCCTTTGTGAAATCATACATTACAGATGACGTAACAAGTGAGCGCCTAATCATAGTTGTACTGAAACATCTGTCAACTACATATTCAGCTGTAGACCCATCGACCAAACATTCCTCTTATACAAGTAACCCAAAGGTATCTTATTGCTTATAAATCTTGGAGTTCTTAATAGTTGACAATGAAGATCTTTCAATTTTCAGCCGCTTTTTTCCAGCTCATAAATGCAATAAGAGGCACCACTTTCGCACCAAGCATCGTGTGTGTGTATATATACACATAATATTAACGATAATAACAACTATATCAGCTCAATAACCAATACATTAATTTGCCAATAAACAAATATATATATACATGTAGTTTGAAGATTTATTTCATCTCATGACCGACTATACCCAAACACTTTAGATGAGTTTGCAAATTGCATATATTTAGACAAAAAGTATTTGGTATTACAGTGGTTTCATGTCAATATCAGCATGTTTCACTGCCCTTTCAGTCATTGTGACCTTGGATCGTACCAGAACTATGGTCTTGGCAAAGTAGAGTGTGTTAAATTTACCAAACAAGGATAACCTATGTTCAGAACTCTGAACAATTCCATAGGCAACATCATCTAAATCTAATTGATCACACCTTTCTTCATGTACATGCAATAGCATCAAATGGTTGCGCCTTTTCTGAGTCGTATTTGGACTCAGATAAGTTTTAATACGCATGAGACTACTAAACGAGCGCTCACAACAGGTAATGGTGGCTGGCATCACTATAATTAACTTTACTTATGTGATCACAGAGGAGATAAGAGATTACTGGCCAGGTGTCAGTGATTGCGTGTATGTAACTACATCATGTAGGATTAACTGCTCAAGGGTACCCGTGAACGCAAAGTTGGTACTGAAGGTTGCTAGACGTGTATGTAGTCTTGCGGAAGGAAGCCTGAGCCCTAGAATGAGGTTACACTCTCTAATTCTGTTCTGAACGTCTATCCTTTTGCATCCTTGAGAAGCAACTCTTTACAATGGACATACATTTTGTACTCTGCTTGGTCAAGCCTCTCAGTTATGGGTATTATAATGAGGTCCAGAGCTCCATAATCTGTCTTTCTGTAAAGAGCTTCAGGAGCTTGGCGACCTTCTGGTGGAACACAACCGTCTTCTAGCATAGCTGGAACTCTTCTAAATCGAGGAAGTGAAGGTACATCTACCTGGCTGGAAGCATCTAGTGGCAGTACTTTCTTCCATAAAAGACTAGACCCCTCATCATTGCGCATATTTCAAAGAGTTTTAACAGTCATACCAGCAATAGCCTATAATTCTCTGAACAAATTACGGCGAGTTGTATATTTAATAGATAGATAAATATACAATATAAAAATTAAAACAGCAAAAGTGAGTGCAGCAGACACACGTATCTTATCACTCTAGCGACTAAGTTGACACTAAATTTGAATTCGTCAGTCTACGAGAAAGATCACTAGCACCAGCCCACACAGGCCTAGAGCAAATGAAAGTATATATTTTAAAAAAAAGTATGATCAATAAAGTAGCGCAACCCATGAACAAGACCTATGGCTTAGCTGAATATTGGTCAGTTCAAAGTCTGACTGGTCTGACCGCTCCCGAAAGCCTTGTTATAGTCGACCATCCTCTGTTGACAGTAGCTTAATAATGAAATACTTCTAGGGTTCATTTCAACATAGCCCGTGGTAAATCATTTACACAGTTAAAACACAAATCTCTCTCGCTCTCTCTCTCTCTCTCTCTCTCTCTCTCTCTCTCTCTCTCTCTCTCTCCGTACACACAAACACACCACACACACACACACACACACACATATATATATATATATATAATAGATAGATAAAGTGTTGAAGTAGCGGGAGCAGTAGCACTGCTGCTTTTGAGGAATAAAAATAGTGATATGGCTGCACCAGTACTAAGGGCACCTATGATAGCCATTACAAACTACAAATTTGGAAGTACAATGTATACGGATAAAGACTCAAAATATAATTTGAATAAAATAAAATAACCATGATCTATTTACAAAAACAATTTTTTTTTTCAGAAGCATACACATCATTCAAATAGGGCACTTGCACTTGAAAAAAGGGCACTTGCAAGAAATTGAGGGGGATTCAGACGTGGCCGACCCACGCCCTAGATCCGGCTATGATACATATGAGCACCCCTATATATATATATATATATATATATATATATAGTTTTTTTGGCACAAACCTACTTATGATACACACAGACCTAGAAGAGTTCCTTGTTCCATGCACGGTCTATGTGTATCATATATATATATATATGTGTGTGTGTGTGTGTGTGTGTGTGTGTGTGTGTGCATTATATATTGTTAACGGTATGTTGTTGTTGATAAGTCTAATAGGACTGTAGGATTTGAAATAGGAGCATAAAACAGCATAATGTTTGCATGATTGCTATTTTCCTTATGATAGAGTTCATAGCCGTAGCTCTCTGACTGAGTACAAAGAATGGAGCAAGTGTAGTTTACGTCCCCGTTATGCAAAAGGGGACACAAATTACACTAGATCAAAGGTGGGGAACGTAAACTACACTAGGATCTTTAGAAGACATTTTTTAAATGAATCCATCAAATAAAACGTTAAAACTAACGAATATATTACGACTTAACCTAACCAATCGTCAATTTATATATATATATATATATATATATATATATATATATATATATATATACTAATTGACGATTGGTTAGGTTAAGTCGTAATATTTTCGTTAGTTTTAACGTTTTATTTCATTAGACATACGCGGACAAATTGGGGAACGCAAACTACAGTGCCCGCGAAAAGTATCCGATCACCCTTAAAATTTGTATTTTTACATAAAAAACAATGTTTAAATGTATACTAACCTTATATTAGTATTTTGTCATCTGTCCTTTGGTTTGGATGACTTGTTCTAGACGTTTTGGCATGGATTTAATCAAGTTTGACAAACTTCCACTGATATTTCCTTGCACCATACCTTTTTGATGGCCTCTTGTAATTTTTCGACTGAGCCAGTGTCGTGGCATTCAACCTTATTTTTATTATTAGCCACAGATTTTCTATCGGATTGAGATCTGGACTATTACCAGGCCAATCCAAAATATCAAATTTATTGTCAGTAATCCATTTTGTCACTATTTTGGCCCTGTGACATGGTGCACATCATGCATGTATGTTTTGTCCTTTGGATTGCCATTGCCATTGGAAGTTTATCCTGTAGCATTGCTAAATACCGTGCACCATTCATAGTTGTGTTTCTCGAGAAAATATAGTTTCCATACCACGCCCATAGTAACCGAAACAACCCCAAACCATCACACTTGGAGGGTGTTTCATTGTCTTTAGGTGTATTTAGGGTCCATCCTATTTGAGCCAATAGGCCGGTGAACCTTTTTTGGACAACTTCTGAATGTCAAAAATGTCGATTCATCGCTAAATAAAACCTTCTTCCAGTCATCAACAGTCCAATGAATATTTTTTACAAAATGCGACACGTTTTTTACGCATTTTTCATTAATGAACGGTTTCTTAGCAGCATGGCGAGATGGTAATCCGAGTTCTTTTTGGAGCCGCTCATGGATAGTTCGTTCAGAAACACCAGATAACAAATTATTCATATTAAATTTTATTTCTTTCGCAGTTATTGTTGGGTTTTTCAATACTAAACGTTTCATAAGTTTGTCTGTTTGCGAATTTGTTTTTCTCGGTCTGCCAGATCGTTTTTTAGGGACTGGCGTGGTTAGGCCACCATTGTTCTCAGCCCGTGAAACCCATAAATTAACGGTACTTTGGGATATGTTTAATTCCTTAGCTATCTGTCTCTGTGATTTCCACACATGCATGCAAAGCAACAATAGCACCTCGACAATCACTCTTAAGTTTTTTTAGCACACATTATATATAAATTTTATTTACACCACTTTCTGTAAAAAAAAAAAAATCAAGAAATTTACACAAACAGTGAAATCTGACAAATTTGAGACACAGCCACCCGCAACGAAGGCTACCAGAACACTAATTTGAGAATGCGTTGGATATCTCTCATATCAGCGAGCAACCTCAAAGTTACCAGATGTCGCTAGAACAAATAGAAAGTGAATTACGTGTCTCTGAATATCAAGGGAAAATATTGTATTTTCTTGAGTGATCGGATACTTTTCGCGGGCACTGTACACTAGGATAATGTAAGGGAACGTAAACTACACTAGGCACCACAGGAAGAGGTAAACTACACTTGCTCGAAAAGAATTATGATCGACATAAAATTTTAAAAAATGTAACAACAACTAGTCATCAGAAACAATAAATTAGGCACAACAGAATTATGCCTACGTTAAAAGACTGAGTTGCTAACTGTTTTGAAGGAAATCAAATGTTTAATTTAAATAATCTTGTACATATATAATAATAATGATAATAATAATAATAATGTTTAAGTGGATACTTAGAGACGGATTGATGATTCAGTATTTGAATCTATCCGAATATGCATGGCTAGGTTGAGTTATTGCAAATGTATTTTCATGGTTTTAAAGTTACATTACACAACTTGATGTAACTAATGATATAAATAGGTGAATTAGTGCTGGTATTTCTTTAAATTTATCTTAGAGATACATAGCTTAGAACAGCAGTTATAGGTTAACAGGATGAACTACATAACAATGAAGAAAGACATCGATATTTGAATTTATGAAATATAAATTGCATATATTCGCGTGTTCATCCTAGTCTTTTTTAAAAGGGCTGATATATATATATATATATATATATATATATATATATATGATAATAATGATTATGCTGTTCATGATGATTGTTACCACGTTTCTAACGAATGGATTGAAATATATTAGCTTCCCCTTAGATTAGATAAATGAAATTTAAATTAATTTAGTTAATAATTTCTGGATCTATTTCGTAATACAAATATTAGAACAAGACAAAATTTGTTTATGAGTTAACTGTATTTATTCTAATTTTATTTTGTGTGGTATTGGTATTAATATATTAAGCCGAAATGATGAGTCTACGCACAGTTAGCCAAAAATTGTTTTTAAGGCTTTCTGCTGTATTTTTAAGCTCTTACACGTCTTCGAATCAGATAGGTTGTCTATCATGGAATTTTATTTTATGGTTTTTTCCTATTTAAACCAAAATAATCTTTCAGATTGCAAGGCTCGTTTGTCAAGATCATGTGGCCATAAGGCCACGGTCGGCGCTAAAAAAATCTTTGCTAATTGTCAGACACTACAGTTCTTATATACATAATATATACGTTGTTTTCATTTACTAGTATATAACCTTTGGTTAGCTTCCGCCCGAATTGTTCATTCTGACGAAGGTCAAGCTTTTCACTCCACCTTAGACCTACAGTTTAACGTGGAATCCGAACCACGCCCCATCAGCATCCAGCGTCTTGATCACTAGGCCACCTAGGGTACCCATTTATCTACCAACCACTTTCTTTATTGTGTGGAAGGATGAACAGCTGGGTTTTGCTGCGCGCCGGCTGCCATCGGGTCTCGAACCCGGGGCCGATGGATTTGTAGTCAGCGACATTAACCACTACACCACCGAGGCGCATATATATATACGGGATGTCAGGAAATGATTGCCCCCCCCCCTGTAGAGCAAAAACTAGAAGAGATAGATAAAAACCGGCGAGACCACTTGAAAGAGCGTTAAAATCTGAATAAAAACCATTATATTCTATTCCTGTGCTTTTAATTCTTACCATTTTTTTCCCCACAGAAACCATGGCATCATCTATTTTGAACGATTCAGAGACACTGAGACACTTCTGGGATCATACCCCCGTCGATTAATGGCCGTCAGAGCTGCAAATGGGGGGCAACACCCAATATTAAAACAAGTGTTTTTTATTCAAAATTAAACGCTCTTTCGCGTGGTTTTGTCTGTTTTTTTCTATTCCTTTCAGTTTCTTCTGTACAGGGGGGGGCAATCATTTCCTGACACCCTTTATATATATCAGCAGAAACCTGATGCTCTAGAAATGCATCTTCTGCACGAACGCTTCCAGAAAACTAAAACTAACGGGGACCGCGAAACCGAACGAATGAACCATGATTTTTTTTCCTACTCAATATCTCGTCAGGGAATGTTTGTTTATTTTTTTTCTCTCATGAAAGACCATGAAGGAGCCCCAGGAGGAAAATTGATCCTTTTTTGTTTGTTTTTGTCTCATGAAAGACCATGAAGGAAGGCGAGGATGAATCTTTTTTTTTAAATATCTCTCCTGAAAGACCATGAAAGAAACCTCATAAAGGAAGGTAGGAGGAAATTTTCAAATTGATCCAATTTCCTCGGCCCAAATGCCATCATACTACTGACATGCCTTGAGTGGATCGTCGCGATGTGACGTCATCTTGGTCGTGTTTGTGTTGATGGACATTGCTAAAGTATTTGAAAATGTCTCTGCTACTATATATATATATATATATATATATATATTATATTCTTTCAAGGTATCTCCTCTTTTTCTTTTTCTGTTTGATTCTATTAATTGGTTTCGTGGTTTCGTATATAATTTGTTTCGCCAAGATTGTTATCTCGTAACGAGAATTTTTATTCGATTTTAATAGATGCGGACTGATATGAAGGTGTCAAACTGTTCCCCCTCCCACCAAAAAAGAGAGGGTTTCAAGAGTTTGCATTTAATTTACTGAAATGCAATTACAGACAACTCGCGAATCGTCACACTGATGGAGCAGTCGAGGTGTATGACGAAGCGAAAAGTGCGATAATGCGGAGTTCGATTACAATATAAACTACTGTACATTGTACTTACTCGTACCTTAAACCTCGACATGTACATTAATTAAGGTGTACATAATTGTGGACGAAATTGTATGTAATGCAAGCTAGCAAAACATGGTTTGAGTCATCTTTACGAGTGAAAGGATATTGTGAGTCAGGCATCACACGAGACGCCAAGCCGTTATCGTACTCCAGACGTGCGATGAGCATCCAAAATCTCAAAAAGGCGGGAAATTTTGAGTGCAATGATGCGATGATGTGAAAAAGTTATCTTCGATGATTCGAAGGTTAATGCGAAGAAGCGGAAGTGAGACCATTTGGAGTGCGACGATTCGCGAGTTGTTTATGTATATACCGGTATATATATATATATATATGTTACCGGAAATTTCTTAATTCAGGCGTTTAATTAAAAGACGGAAAAAGCAGGCATTTTAATAAATGCATACTAGATTTAGGCATTTCATTAAATGACTAATATTGCTAGGCATTTAGTTAAATGCCGCAAAAAATCTAAGAACATTTAAGAAATTGGCTGGTTCGGGTTCATATTTATTTAATTACAGTTTAAGTTTATTGCAGAAAACAAATATAAACTGAGTTTAAACATTATTCACATAGAATCTATTTGTTTTTACAGTTTAAGTTAGGATGACATCTGGTGTTACATAGGAGATTTAATTTTTTACAAAGACATCGTTTTGAACAGCAACGTGTTTGAATGTTTGAGGCACAATTGCATTTTGTGTAACCTTGACCAGAACAAAACGATTGTTTTCTCACAGCTTGTCTGAGAGTTAATTCTTCTTCCAAATTTACTGTGTCACTTGATGATAAAGTACCATCGCAGATTTCAAATTAGGCACGCGAATAGTAACCAATAAGTATTCCATCCTTTGTAGCAAGTTTGTAACCTTTTTCAGATTTGTTGATCACAAGGGCCATGATATTACGCGTATCTCCTTTGGGAATAGGTAGTACCACTGTGGAACCTAATTTTACGTCTTTTAATATCTTGTTTGAATTCCTTACCATTTTCTGACTCTGCTTCTGTAGTCCTTCTGCAGCTGCTCTTCTCTCATTTAATATAAGATTTTCTCCTCTATCGCCTTCTAATTCATTATTCTCAACTAAACACGTCTCACCTCTTTCCTCTGAACGTTATTATATTTCTTGACAAAGTTTTGTGTTGACTGAGATATCAGTTAATCTCCCGAGTCTCAAAGACTGGATCGACGAGCGCCATTCGTCGGGGTTGCTGTTCAGCGAACCGTTGAACTACAGCTTCGTAATCCACGGGCTTGTCGTAATGAATGCTCATCAACGCCAAGCCCGACAATCTCTTCGTGGACATAGTAGTCCTAAGGTACCCCTTCACAAGTTTCAAGGTACTGTTGGCACGTTCATTGTCGGCAGAAGTGACGGGTATGGTGCAAGCAATTCGCAACAAGCAGTTGATGTTTGGGAATATATCGGCATCGCAAGCCTGGAAAGAAAAAGTGATAAAGTTACAATTAAGCTAGAAAATTTTATACTAAATATTAAATAATCGGAGCATACGAAGAATTGTCACCCCAAGATGGGCATACGAAGAATTACAATCTACCTTTAATGCAGGTTGAAGCGAATCTGGTTTGGCGTTCTCTGACTGCCACGTTCTCCTCTATCGCATATATTCGATGTCAAGAGTCCCAAGGCTGGGAAGGTCTGACTCGTACATCACAGAAATCTCAGTAATGTCTGTTGCTGGCTCAACGGTGACTCTGGGAACAAGACTAAGAAACTGAACAGCCATCTTCTGAGTGGGACCGAATCTATAACAAAAAGAGTTCATTAATTAGGTGGAGAATGCAGGGGGCGGATCCAGACCGGTTGGCGTTGCCACCGTGTTACAGAAAACTGTCAGATTTTTAGAATTTAGAAGTTCGTGTTCTACAAACGTACCCTGTAGACATCTCTTGCATAATATGGTCCAGAAAAGGAAGAAATGAGTACGACGATAATATTCCTCAGGTGTGTCATGAGGAGTATTTGGTCTGTGCTGTTGTCCGGCAGTTGTCCTTGGTACACTGGGTTCAGTACCCACATCAGAACTGATCTGCGCAGCTTGCGAATACCATCCCCTGAACACATCGTCAGCTTTATCGCTCACTTCCTTCAGCTCTTTCTGTGTGTCCGAGATCATGTTGTAAGCCTTCACGATGTCGTTTGATTCCTTCTGAAGCTTGATGCTTAACGGCTTGATAATTGCCAAAGTTTTCGGCTTGATAATTGCCAAAGTTTTCATGGCAACAGTCAAGGAAATAAGAAATTGAAACGAACAACACGTGTAATAGAAATTATATGCTTTTTGGAGTGTCTCTCTATCCCAGTTCTAATGTGTTTCAGAACTATACTGCTGGTACTATGGTTCATTTGTAATAACTTCTAGTGTTTTAATAATTGTTGGCAGAAAGAGCACAAATGTTTCATATGCTTCATGGCGTTCTACCCAACGAGTGCGGCAAAGTTCTCGGATCTTTGAGTTTTGAGATTCTGGCTGATCCAAGCTTAATACTTTCTCCAGACACCCCTGTCGCTTTGGAGAATAATTGAAAAAGTTAGAAATCTCAGTTATGGTTCCTGCCTATTGCGTACAGATGGGAGGCTACAAGCTTTTACGATGATGAGATTGAGGACATGAGAATTGCAATGCACATATATTGCCTTGGGGTCTTGCTGAACTATTATGCGTTGCACCCCTCGGGCCTGGCCGGACATGTTTGAAGCGCCATCATACCCTTGTCCACGGCAGTCTGCTATGTCTAGACCCCACTGCTCCAGTTTTCCTAGGATCAATTGAGAGATGACTTGCCAGTTATGCGTTCAGTGGTTTTAAAATCTAGAAATTCTTCGCGAATAATATAATTCTTGTCAACAAACCTCAAAACAAGTGATAATTGTTCAAGATTTGCATTGTCTGTCACTTCATCGCAAAGAACTGAAAAAAAACTTTGCTTCTTTTATCTCCTTGATGATCGAATCCCTAATTTAATCCCCAATTAGACGAATAATTTGGTTTTGAATTGATTTACTGGAATATCTTGCATTGGCGCGGCATGTTGCTAAATGGTTTTTTTTTTCATCAGCATCGACACGAAATTCCAGCAAGGCAAGAAAATTGCCCCCGTTTGCGTCTTGGGCGGCTGTGCTGTAATCTCTGTGATCTCTTAAGGCAATGCACTGTTTGCCATAAAGATGGACAATTTTTGTCACACTTTTGATAACTTCTGTTTTTGTGCATTGTGTAGGTACGTTGACTTTCAATTTGCACCTGTATACTTTTTTCAGGATTTCGACTTGTGACGAGGAAATTGTCTTAAGCGACCATAGCATCTACGTGGTAAAGGGCGTTCTCGTGTTGACCGCACACCGTACTTACTTTTGTCCACCGTGTAAATGGACTGTTCACGAGAGCACCAAGGTTTTCTCGTGTAGCAAATAAAATGCATGGGAGACAAAAACCACCATCGCATTCCTTGCTGCACACCAGCCAAGGATAGCGTTGCTGCCAGGAGCTTTGAAAGGACCGATTACGACCATTCATAAACACTTTCGGGAAAGAATAATCCTTTCCTGGTTGAAAATGATTAGTTATGACATTGAACTTTTCAGCTTGTTGTAGAGATCTAACAGGAATCTTTTGACGCAACAGGGCACCAACGTCAATATCATGTACCGAGGCATGGCAAGTAGGGTTACCTGCAATAAAAACAAAATGCGGAGCTATTATAATTATATTATGAAAATTAAATAAGATTTAGCTTACTTTAGTTTTTAGTCTTAACCGTAAAATATATCAAAACAAGAAAAATGGTTTTCTGTGAGTCAACTTGTCGTACAACACGTGTTCCTACCGGTATCACTGGCGCGACTGCGAATCCCCTTTGCAGTCAGGGTAGATTGTCCTTCTTCATCACTGTCAAAACGAGAGACAATGAATTTAATATGAGCAAGCGATCAATAACTAAGTAGTTTTTAAAGTCATTGTTTTAGTTTACAATACAGTTATTAACCTTGCCACTGACGTGAGACGGACCAAACTTGATGGACCAAAAAATCGGCCAATTCTTGTTTGCTGTTTAACTCTTCTTGACATTGTAAACCAAACATTCTATTGAATAAATACTTTGAATGAATATTGCTTTTTAGACTTTTGAGTATTAAATTAAGTCACAGGGTCGACTAACGAGCTGAAACAAATGAAACAAAAGGGTATATTACATGCTTTTAGTGTTGTTTGTAAAATAACTTGTATGTTCAGTCAGTTAGCTTTGGGAGCGGGGCTTTCTGGTTTAGAGTGGTTCTGGTTTAGAGTGGTTCTGGTTTAGAGTGGTTCTGGTTTAGAGTGGTTCTGGTTTAGGGGGGTTCGATCGAACCACCCGAATCCCCCTGGATCCGCCACAGGATGGGATCTTTATCACTCCCTCTTTTCTTGATCAGAGATTCGAAATCTCCGCACTGAAGAACTTCAAACCTATTAAATAACAACCAATACTGTAATATGCTTAAATAATAATAGTAAATAACAAAGTAAATAACACATTAAATAAATAAATAAATGAATATTTAATAGTAACAACAAAGTTATACTTAACTAAAGTAAACTAAGCACACTTCACATTTAAGCACATATTATAATGATAACTTATTAAACTATACTTAACTAAACTAAATTAAGCACACTTCTCTTACCTTTTGCTATAATAGTAATCCATTGGAGTGGCTTTCTGAGACTGTTCTGCTGCTGCAAGAACTTCATTGTATTTACTTCTTGGCCATAAATTGTTTTTTTTTGCTGTCTTCTAATATTTGCAAGAGTTTAACAGTAAATTTCTGCTCCATTGTTTGCTCTTTACAGCACTGGCTTGTTACGCTAACTGTATAGTTTTGCACCAATTGACAGTGCTTCGTTTAGGGTTAGTGACCTCACATGCCATAAGTCGCCATATATTGCCTAGCAGGAAATTTGTTGAATATTCCAGAAATTTTTCAGGCATTTAATTAAATTCCTTATAATATTTAGCCAATAAATTAAATGACTGAGTAAATTAGGCATTCAGTTAATTGATTAAAAAATTAGTCTTTTAATAAAACGCCGGAATTAAGAAATTGCCGGTAATATATATATGTATTTATTTACAGCACTCCTTTTTAGGTGACTCAGTATGTTGCTTCGTTGCCCCTACAGCCGAAGTGTATATCGCTTACTTACAGGTTCTTCTCTCTAACTTGAGGACGATTCCAATCTGATTGCGTGTTTTCGAACAATTGTATGCGTCCTTCCTTCTCGATGCGTTTTAAGAGAAAGAATCGCTTGGCGTTCGTGAAAAAGTTAAAAATGAGGCGTTATTGTCAACACAGTTTATTTCACCGGATAATGGACTTCACCAAAAAGTGGATTAACAGGGCAGTTATAATGAAATTTAAATTTATTCACTACACTTGTTTTAGAGGGTTTTACAAACAAGTTCTTTAAGAGCACTCAGTGACCGACTGCCGTTGGGCATGCCCGGCACTCCCTTCCCTGGGCGTCAACTCCCCTAGTGTCACATTTACGAGAGATTATTATTAAATTTTCAGAATTTTAGTTCAATCCTGATGTTAGCAAAGAAATTAGAAATTTTGGTTTTATAACTAATTCTTTTATGTGACTGGTCTTCGCTGAAAGAAACATTCAAAATTTAGGGGGTCGTCCTTTTAAGTTTATAGATTTGGCAACACTGGAGAGAGAGAGTCGTAAGGCTTATGAAGAAGGTTGCCAGATATCTACTGCAGGCATCAAGACAAATTTATAAAATATTAAAGAGTAAAAGATCAGTACCTTAATTTATAAACATAAAATAATAGCTTTAAATTTTAATAAAATATTATTTCCTGTAGAAAACCACTTGACATATGTATATATATATATATATATATATTGTTTGTGTGTGTGTGAACCAAAAGACAAATCGTTATTAATTCAGTAAATGTTCAAATTCCGTCCGTAAAGCCGTTTATGTGTGTTAATTCCCTTTCATAAATTACTGTGAACATTGTGTAATGTAATAGTAGGGACGTTGGCAATCACCTTTTGAATATTCACTGTTTTTTTTCCTAGTTTAAGACTGCGTTATACAAGGCACGGCTAAACATTTTTGTGTAAATAAAGTTGAGTATTCGAAAGGAGTTTACCAACGTCGCTACTAGAATGTAAGAGACTAACATATGTAAACAAATTCACAGTCTACAGTTTGAATATTTACTGAATTGATAAATATTAAGCGTGAAGGTCGTGGGATCGAGTTCCGGCTCCAACTTTGTGATTTCAGACTTCCTTGGTGAGTCGTAGTTCGGATCTCACGTTAAACTGTAGGTCCAAGTTAGGTTGGAAAGCCTGCATCATGACCTTCGACAGGATGAGTAATTAGGGTAGAAGCAAGAACTATATATATATATAATATATATATATATATACACGAGAACCCTGAAAAATAGCTATATTTCAAGATATACATCAGATAGAAATGTAAAAATTGTGCGTATATCGACGTCACCATATGTCGTACGCATACGTATATCATCACTGCCCGTTTCTCTGAATTGCTTCACCAACTTCCATATCACTGACTTCGATGGTTTATTTCGGCCTCCAAATCGACGCTGAAACTTAACCCGACACGATTTAAATGACTCACACTCAATATATCGCTCATCGCTCACGTTCTTCCATACTGAACGACTAATGCGGCAGCGATCAGGTGATATTAAACGCATACACACAATTTTTAAGTTTCTCTCTGATATATGTCTTGAGATATAGCTATTTTTCGTGGTTTTCGAATAAAAAAATCACCGTGTGTGATATATATATCTTGAGTCAATTTTGTGCACCAGCGGCTACCCTCTATCAGTAACATGGAAAAGGTAAATAAATTCCTGCAATTCTGTGGTATCTGCAATGATGCAACAAATGAGACAAAGGCGATGAGGTGCGATCTTTGTCAGCTGCTTTTTGATTTTAGATCCCGAGAATGGGAAGATGAAAAAATCTCCCTCGTAACGAACGCGAAGCAACTTAATGGGATAAAATTTTTCTGCAAAAACTGCATGACCGAAATAAACTCTTTTACGATATTTATAGCAGAAAGAGACTACGAGAAGAAAATACAAGAGGAAAGTGGGAATAAAGAACAGGAAAACAGAAGAAACGAAGAAAGATGAAGTAGAAAAAATCGAATACTGTCACACAACGAGGCCGAAACCATGCAGGCGAAAGAGAGTATAAAGACAACAGATAGTATAAGGCAACGAAGGACATTAACACAAATAGCACAAATAGGAAAAGACAAGAGTGCAATCAAGAAAACGGAATGAAACTGTCCCCCAATAAGGAGCAAAACACAAAGGCCTCGAGTAAATATGGGGAAGGAATTATATGCAGATATTATATACAAAATAATTGCAGATTTAAAAGAGGACATTGTATATATGAATATCCCCCAATATGCAATTTCTTCTATAATAATGGTCATTGTAAATTTGGAGACAGATGCAAATTCTACACCCGAACATCTGCAGGACTTACGCAAAATATGGAACCTGCAAATATGGATAAAAATGCTACTATCAACATCTCCCGACGAACCCAAAGGACAAAGGACAAAGTTTAAAGGACAATAGGAATAACAATAGCAATAGGAATAACAATAGGAACACAATAAGCAAACAAAAAAAAATTCAACATCGCAGACACGATACGGCTGCTAAATGTCATCCAACGCATGCAGTTGACACAGCTGGAAACCCCCGAGCCAAACCGCTTCCGGGCAAGAAGCTACCAGAACAGGTAGGCGAAAACGGATCTCTCTCGGACTACCATAGGGCAACGAAACAAGCGAAACCGAAGGAAAACGAACTTAAAATGCACAAGTGGCAACGAAAAACAAAGAACATAAATATTGTCCTGATTAATATTCAAGGAATAAGACCAAACCAATCGCATGCCTCACAGAAACTCATCTTAATGATTGCCAAGGAAATTGTGAAAACTGTGAACATTGTATTGATAAGAAAGAGATAAATATAGAAGGTTTCAACTTACTAAGAGCGGATAGAACAACGAGACGTAAAGGTGGCTGTGCTATATATGTACATGAAGGTCATATGACAGAGACGGTAATAAGTAAATCAAACAGCTTTGTGGAACTCCGAGCAGTGAAAATTGAAAAACTAAACGTGATACCGATAGTCATCTATAGACCTCCAAACACTCCAACCGAAAAATTCTCGGAGGCCATTGATGACATCAGAAAGCTAATAAAGGCCATAAACCCTCGATCCCTCAATATAATGATCTGCGGAGACTTTAACTTCCCATTTATAAAATACAAAAAGGTAAATAGGAATTATATATATATATATAATATATATATATATATATATATATATATATATATATATACCAGGACAAGGGGGGGGGCACAAGAGAAGACCAGGAGCAAGCAAAAAGGTTGATGGCTCTCACAAATTAGTTTGTGCTGACACAGGAGATAACGGAAAATACCAGAAACAATAACTGCCTACATATGGTATTCACGAATAACACGAACTTGATTGCTGATATAAAAATAACACCAACCATTATTTCAGACCACAACTTAATCGAAATATCAACAAATATGACGACAACATTAAAAGACAACACACATATTGAGGAAAGAAGCAAATTTGGGGCCCTTAACTTAAACTTCAAGACTATAAATTGGGAAGCAATCACATCGCACATGGCCCAAATAGAGTGGAGAACAGTTTTAGAGAATAAAACAACTGAAGAAATGCTAATAACCTTGGAAAAAAAGACGCTGAGAATTTTAGAAAAATATGCTCCGAAATCACAGCCAAAAGAAAGAGGAGCTGATTAGAGAGGCAAAAGAGAAGAATATTCCGCAAAAGAAAGAGAGTGGAGGCGAAGTTAGTCAACTGCGGAGATAATGCCAGGAAAGTAATACAAGAAAAACTGGAGTGTATTGATAGGGAAATACAAGACCTGATTAAGGACCATACAGAGAGGGAAGAGGAAATGGCGGTAGAAGCAATAAAGGAAAATCCAAAATACTTCTATAATTATGCGAAAAGGAAAACAAAAACGCGCGCCGCTATTGGGCCCTTAAGGAAGAGAAATAATGAACTAACCGACAATCCAAAAGAAATATCTGAAACATTGAGAGCCCAATATAAATCAGTTTTCAGTACCCCCAAAAAGTGACAAAGCAATACCTGAAATAGATGCATTCTTTGAAGAGAAATTGCAAGGAGAGTGTATAACAGACTTTGATTTTACCCCAGAAGATGTAGCGAGAGCTAAGGACAAATGAAACAACATTCAACTGCAGGTCCGGACAATTGGAATGCATTATTGATTAAAAACTGTAAAAATGAAATAGGTACACCTTTATACTGGAGATGGAGAAGATCCCTAGACAATGGGGAAATACCGAGCATCTTGAAAAGAGCAAACATTGTCCCTATAGATAAAGGAGGGGACAGATCTCAAGCAAAGAACTATAGACCAGTGTCATTGACGTCCCACCTCACCAAAGTATTTGAAAGAATAGCTAGAGAGAAAATTTATGATTTTTTGGAGACACTGGAAAGATTCAATGAAAATCAGCACGGATTCCGATCAGTTAGATCATGCCTATCACAACTAATAGAACACTACAACAATATCCTAGATGCACTGGAAGGCAATGACAACTACGATGTCATATACACAGATTTTGCTAAAGCTTTCGACAAATGTGATCACGGTATAATAGCACATAAAATGAAATATATGGGAATAACAGGCAAAGTGGGAAAATGAATCTACAACTTCCTCAGAGAACGTCTACAGTCGTTAAAATTCAAGGTATATCATCGTGAGAATCGGAAGTACGCAGCTCAGTATCACAAGGGACAGTACTGGCAGAACTCCTGTTCATTATTATGCTAACAGACATAGACAGCGGAGTAAACAGCAACAGTATAGTAACATCCTTCGCAGACGATACAAAGATCAGCAGAAAAATGTAAATGAAGTGGAGGCCTTGCAGAGGGACACGATCAAAATATACAAATGGTCAGAAGAAAACAACATGACATTTAACACCGAGAAATTTCAGCTCTTGAGATATGGTAGAAAAGAGGAACTTAAACAGACTACATATTATGCTCCAGATAGAGAGGAAATTCAGAGAAACACGAAAGCGATCGATCTGGGGGTAATAATGATCGATGATGCCAAATTCGAAACACAAAATCAGATAGCAATAAACAAAGCAAAAAGAGTCGCGGGACAGGACAGTAATGATTCCCCTGCTAAAAACACTGATTATACCAAAACTTGAATACTGCTTAGTTTTGACGTCCCCATATAAAAAGGAAGAAATTAATAAACTAGAAGAAACGCAAAGACATTTCACAGCCAAGATTGATGGCTGCAAAGAACTCAACTACTGGGAAAGACAACGTAAACTAAATCTGTACTCCCTGGAAAGAAGAAGAGAGAGGTACACCATAATCTACATATATGGAAAATGATCGAAAAACTTGGTTGCCAGGGGGCCCAAGACTTTTCAACCAGCTTCCAAAGGACCTCAGAAACATTACAAGGGTCAAAGTTGAAGTCTTCAAGAGAAGACTAGATGCCTGGCTCAGGACGGTACCAGATGAGCCGGGTGTACCTGGCTATGTACGGTGGAGAGCGCAAGAAAGCAACTCGCTCCTCCACCAAACCAGACCTAGAGGTGGGGCCACCAGCCTGACCTTCATGTTAAGAGAGACCAACGCACGGAACAGCAACGAGGTTAACGAGGATATATATATATATATATGTATAATTATATATATATTAAAGCGGTATTACCTTTTCCAACTGTATAAAGTTTCGTTTATAATCAGTAATACTTTTTCTTCGCAAATTATTATAGTTTTTAAATTTTAATTAACATTTTTTTATGAACTTATATTTTTTGGTAATATTTTAAGGTAACCACGAATAAATCATAAGAATAAAATAAAAATTTAAATAAAATAAAATTTAAAATTGGAGCTTTGCCACAGGTAAAATCATTTGTACAATTTTGTATTTTTCTGTGATGGAATAAATTTTAATATACTGTGTGTGTGTGTGTGTGTGTGTGTGTGTGTGTGTGTGTGTGTGTGTGTGTCCCTTATTTTGTCACTTTTTATTTTTTTCTTTCTCACCCTTTCATTAGATGCCTCCTGTTGAGGAAGTTTTTCATGCAAAATTTTATAGCGTTTGGACAATATTTAGTGTGTGCTCAAGCTGTCCGAAATTTTAAGCATCCTAACTCTGTAGTTGCCTTTTATAATACATTCCGGATTCACTCACACTCAAATCCAGAATTCATTTAATATAAAAAAGTCGTACAATTAGTATTTATTAATATAGTTCTAACAACAAGCTTGGTTGCTATTCAAATTTTATTTAATTTTGTGAACTAGATGTATAAAATTAATAATCTTTACATATATAATGGGTATGACCGTTACCCTGCAACATCATCCCAATGTAGTTCCGCGGCGATGGGACACAAAATAATGTGATTTGAGCTGGGCACGACTTTGCAGATAATCAAATTTAGCTTATTAGATCCCCATATTGTTTGCAAAGCCCCATCATTTTTTTTTTTTTATTTCATTCAATTAATACAAGATTTTTAAACAAAAAAATATACTTTTATTAAAATTAAAGGTGATAAAAAATTCAACTGAAAAGTTAGCACAACACAACCCTTACTTAAAGGTTGCAAGAAGAGTCTGATATGCCTTTGAGAATGGTATCCTTCTTGGAATCGGGAGTACTTCTTCCGATGCTCTTGGACAATTTGAACGACAAACTGGGTCTGTTCTTCGTTCTTGCTGAGGAGTCTATTATATTCCTGCATCAATGCAACTCCCCTTTCAGCAGTGTCATTCACTACTCGAAGATCTTTGACCACTGCTTCTGCCAGTAGGTACTCAGGGTTTTCGATCCACATCTCTGGATTATCACGTAAGAATTCGACTTCAAGCCCTAGAAGATTGAACAAAATCTTCGTTCTAGCAGACACGAAGTCGCCGAGTTTCTTACCTTGGATGTCACTCTTATTCAGATGAATTCGTTTTGGTGCGTCATGTTGTCCTTCCCGTTATAGATTCTTAACCATAGCTCTTTTTTCTTGCAAATCCAAGTCTCTGTCAAAGAAGGCAAGGTCCACCAGATCTTCACTCAAGTACCATAAGTGAGCAAGGATTTTATTGAGAGCTCCTTTTGCTGCAGGTGTGTCGCAGAGAAGCTCTGTTGATGTTGTATTCCCCAACGTTCTGACCGGAAGCACTGATCACTGACGCGATGGTAAAGACCGCATCACGGTCACTAGTTTTAGTACGATCCAACGACGAAAGAACTTCTGGATGAAGGACATTCTTGCGGCCTCTTTTTGGATGAGGTGATGACACTATGACTCCTCCAACAGCTCCTTCATTCTCTGAATTCATGGTGTTTTCACCTGTGGAAGATGAAGAAGATTCCAGGACGATTTTTCTGTTAAGTACGAGATTCTCTATTTCGTGTCTCTTCTTAAATTCATCATTCCGAATTCGCTTTTTCGTAGCTGCTTCCTCCTTTTTAGCCAAAGTCATATCAATTCCAGCAATGGAGCCTCTTCTGCCCTTCTCTCTTTGTGCCAAGAGGAACGCTTTATCCTCCTCATTCGTCATCAACACCATATCATTTTGGTGAGCAACGTCGAAAAGGTCATCAAAGCAGGATTTCAGCTCTTCTTCTTTCTTCCTTTGTGTATCCGTCTTCCGGGACTGATTTTTTTTCAAAAGATCCCACTTCTTCATCAGATTCTCCAACTGTTTCACTGCATGTTGAACTGACCGCAGTGGAATCCTCGCCGCCTTCGAAAAAGTCTCCACTTCCGCTATCGTCAAATGAGCAGCCTTGCGCTTATTCTTAATCGACTGAAGCAAATGTATCATTGATAGTATCTCATAACATCCCCATTACTTGGCAATTTTGCACCTGATAAACAATTTTGAGTATGTTCAAGCAAATAAACCGTATGTCTTTTTCGAGTTCCACTAGCCATCATAAAAAAATCTATATACCTTTGATAAAAAGTAAGCGAATGTCGTTTAGCATATAAGAACATAAGATCATCGCTACTATTTGTTTCAAATTAACCATATATAATATGGCAAGTCATATAATAAGCAAATTCTACCAATAACCCATCACCCCTATTTGATAATATAGTATGATAGAGTCGAGAGAGAAAGTTTGAAGTCCTCCTTGAGCACACCCTATATATACTTATATCTCACTAAAATTTTGTGTTATTTTCTAGTGACATAGAATCCAATCCAATGAAGGGTGAGAGGAAAAAAAATCGTAACTTAAAATTTTAGCACCACTTAAGGGCCATCCTAATATATATATATATATATATATATATATATATAATATATATATAATTTCAATAAATATAAATGCATTGATTATGATATATATATATATATATATATATATATATATATAAATATATAAAATATATAGAGATATATATAAATAAATATAAATGCATTGATGATTATAGAGATATATATATATATAGTATATATATGCATGCATGCGTTTCGGTGGTGTATTGTTCGGGTAACATCGTTGACTCCGAATCTACCGGCCTCGAGTTCGATTCTGGGAGAGGGCAGGCGGCGATCAGCTCACCCAGCTGTTCATCCTTCCATACAAAAATAAAAGAAGAAATTGGTTGGTAGACAATTTGGTATTCTGGCTGGGCTACTGATGGGAAGGTCGTGAGATCGAGTCCAGGCGAAGATTCTGTCATTTCTGACTTCTTTGATGGGTCGTGGTTTGGGTTCCACGTTAAGCTGTAGGTCTAAGCTTGACCTTCGTAAGAATGAACAATTCGGGAGGAAGCAAACTAAGGTTTAAGGTATATATATATATATATATATATATGGTGGCTGATCTTTATTCACAAATTATTATTGTAATAATAATAGTAATAATAATAATAATAATATTATTATTATTATTATTATTATTATTATATTATTATTATTATTATTCACTGGCTACTCTGGATTATCCAATTACCTTTATGGACTCATATTACAGAATTGTCCCAATTAAAGATGAAACATTAATAAAAATTACGAATAATTTTGACACTAATTGTCTTTATAGCATCAATTAGCAAACAGTTAGAATTAAAACGTTTTCCCAAGGACTTTGATCGAAACTGTATGAAACGTGTGGTACAGAATTTCATATTTGGTACAACATCTGGATACAGTAATTATCTAATATATATATATATTATATATATATATATATATAATATAATATATACAGGGCGTCCCAAAAAATGTATACACACTTTAACCGCTGATAGCTCAATTGATGTTTCTTTCTTTCCAAGTTAAACCCATTAGAATTAATAATGGCAGTCAGACTAAGCTTTGAACAAAGGAAATTAATTCTAAAATGCTACTGGAAGTGTGAAAACGCAGTTGAAGTGCAAAGACAGTTTAGGAGGGAGTTTCAAACAGATCCACCAACGCGACTTACCATCACTCGAATTAGAGATAAGTTTGAAGCCGATGGAACTGTTCAGAATGTCCACAAGAAGCGTTCCGGAAGACCACGGACATCGACAAGCCCCACAAAGCAAGAAAGAGTACTGGAAACGTATCACCAAAGTCCAAGAAAATCTGTGCGGCAAGCGAGTCGTGAGGTAGGAATTTCAGAATCGTCTGTCCAACGCATTTTGAAGCGCTGTCAATGGAAAAGTTACATTCCAAGATTAGTCCATGCTATTAATGAAGATGATCCGGACCGAAGAGTGGAGTATTGCGAGTGGTACTTGGCACGATGTGGATGTGGATTGGACGAAGGGGTTTCGTAGAATACCCTCCGCATTCACCAGACCTCACACCACTAGACTTTTTTTTATGGGGATACTTAAAAGACAAAGTCTACGCTATAAAACCTGCAACAGTCGCTGAATTGAGAGCAGCCATTGAACGAGAATGCACACAAATACCAAACGAAATGTTTCGTGATGTTTGTGATTCCATTGCTTCGCGTTATCAGCAGTGCCTGGACCAGAACGGACGTCAGTTTGAAAACAGGCGTTGACAAAACAATTAAATAATGTCTGTAGATTCTATTACATTTTGAAAATGAAATGTATTTTAATAAACACTGCCTTTATAATTATTTAAAGTGTGTATACATTTTTTTGGGACGCCCTGTATATATATATATATAT
>JAJOZX010001972.1:607500-615000 GCA_023014485.1 Bathynomus jamesi
AACCATCTTGAGGTATCATGAGGTATAAACGTGCAAGACCATCAAAGCTATTATAATCCGATACTGAACAGCTGAGGATTACGATTATTAGGTAACAGATGTAAATCCAGCAGCTACCTCGCGGCTGAACTGCTGGAAACGACCGGCCTCAAAGTTGACTCATCCCCACTCATATACAAACTGCGTCAGAAAGGATTAAAAGGGTGCGTTGCAGCAAAAACAAATTTTAACAGTGAGGGAAGCCTAGAAAATTGTTTAACATTTACCAAAGTCCATGCAAAACGAACACTTTAAATCCTTCCTGAAGCAGTTTTGTCTGACTGTGAATGAATCAACTTTGATGGCCTCGGTAGTTTCCGGCCACATCCGCATGCACTCTGTTCAATTTACAGATGTTCAATATCAGGTTGTGATAGCTTCCAGTTTATAACCATTATAAACAACAGTTGTTTCTGTTATTAACTTGTACTGCAGACAATCTTCGTTTTACATGTCCACGTGCATGTTTCATCAGGGACAAGATGCGCTGTAAGATTGTGATTATCTTACAATCAGTATACCTTTACAAAATTACTTAAATTTTATTTAGATTTCTCATAATTTCTCATATAATACTGGAGGAAAATAGCATTATCGTTAGAGGTCCAAGACTATTAAACCAGTTACCAAAATAAATGGTGTCGACGAGGAACTCTTCAAAAGAAGACTAGACACCTGGCTCAAGACAATCCCAGATGAGTCGAGTGTACCTGGCTATGTGAGATGGAAAACTTAAGAAAGTAATTCTCTCTTTCATCAAGCCAATTCGAGAGGTGGGGATACGAATGTACAAAAATTAGAAATGAAGAATGTGTTCCAAAGAATATTTACCACGAAATTCACACAAATTTGCCAAATAGAAGCAGCTACGTCTAGGATAATCACCTTCGGCTTAGCCTAGGCTATGTGGTATGTAAACAAACTTCATAATGACGTAGGATATCAAGCTTCCAACATGCGGATACAAGTTCTTTTACAATCGTGGAGTGTCTTGTTGCGAGTGTTTGGGTTCACGAAAAAGAACGTACTGGTAAACCTTATAATAGAAGACTTTAAAATATGTTTTAATAAAGTAGCTCCGACTGAGGCAAATTTACATAAACTGGAGAATAAAAACATTCACAACCGGATCTGCCAAATGATGTGGGAGACCGCAGAAATATGCGGACGTTAGTGCCTGTTTAGAGGAGTTAGGTTTTCAATCACCCAAGACATCAACTAAGAAACGACCCGTTGAATTCAATATTCTAAGAACTTCCATGCGACGTTTAATGAAAAAGGAAGATTACCATAAGTATAGGCAGTATTTATCGGTGAATTATCAGCTAATGATATGAACGTACGGCGGCAGTCACGTCAACGTTTATTTTATGAATTTCCAACCTTAGCTTCTCGTCGAAACGTGCTCACTGATGAATATGTCATACTATATCTTAGCACGAGGTCTCGTAATGTTTATTTCTGGGTGAAAGAAAAGCCCCCCATTTTAGCACAACAGCCTCTCCATGTTATGATGTGGGCTGGTGTAACCTGTGAACTGATTGTTGGTCCATACTTTTTCGATGTGAGTGTGACTGGCCAAAGTTATCTAGAGATGTTGTCTCATTGGTTAATTCCGGAATTTGAGAAAGTGGGCCTCGTAAACAATGTTATTTTACAACAAGACGGTGCACCAACCCATTATGCTATTAACGCGCAATTTCCTCAATAACCAATTTCCAGCGTGGATTAGGCGAGGAGGATTTCTCAACTGGCCTCCCAGAAGTCCCGACCTCGCAACTCGCGATAACTGGTTGTGATCTTTTTTGAAAAACAAACTTAGCCACATCCGCATGCACTCTGTTGAAGAATTAAAAATGAAAAATTCTTCACATATTCTCAGCTATTACGCCTGAAATGCTTCGAAAAGGCTTCACGGCGCACTTGGCGTCGAATGTAATTATGCGTTGTTCACGACGGTATCCATACAGACCAATTCAACGTATAAACAGCGAAAAAAATATCTTTTTATTTAATTTCAATTTGTAATTTTTTTTTTCCTTTGCGTTTGGTTTAAATATAAAATATTTAAAAAGTTAAAGTTCATTCTTTTATCAACCATTCTATACGACCCGATCGTTACGACGACTTTTGACCATCCTTATATATATATATATATATATATATATATATATATATATATTAGTATATACTCTGCTTCGTTACAAAAAAAAACAACCCGAATCGATCACTGTTGATGGAATTTGTTTTTGAATTAATCATAAATTGCTACTCAATCATTTTTATAAAATGAATTTGTAAATTGTAAACAAAGGCAAATTACTGTAGTTCAATTTGTGTTTGCAATTCAAAAAGATTAAAAACTTTAAGTCAGTATAATTTTTAAAGTATATATATATATATATATATTATATATATATATTAATGAGGCCCTAGGTGGTCTAGTGGTTAAGACGCTGGGCTGCTGATGGGGCGTGGTTCGGATTCCACGTTAAACTGTAGGCTCTAAGGTGGAGTGAAAAGCTTGATCTTCGTCAGAATGAACAATTCGGGCGGGAGCTAACCAAAGGTTACCAAAGGTCACCAAAGGCTGATAATAATAATAGTGAAAATAACAATAATGATAATAATAATAATAATAATAATTACAATGGTAACTGTAATGACAAGAATAGTGACGGTGTTCAGGAAGAGAGAAACCCTCAATAATATACGTTGAATAAAACAAGGAAGAGAACACACGAAATTGGATTCTAAAAAGAGTTACGCAAGAGAACTAACGAAATTGTAACTACAAAATCAGGGAAAAAGGTAAGGTATTATTTAGGTTTTCCGATATCTATTCTGGGTCTGGTTTTTCTGGAAGGTTATTTGACCTTGAGATGAAGCCTACTTTAAATTCTATTTAACTTGAGTTTATAAATACATTTGGTTTTTTTTTCCATGTTCAGTCAACGGATATATAAAATGAATATTGTAAAATAACTATCGGCCCGTGTACGGGCGGTTTACGATTGTGGATACGTGCGGTTTTTGGTACAGTTTGTGTTAGAGTAAGTTTGAAGTAGTACGAGTATGACTGTGATTGATACAGGTAAATTTGTGCTGCCTTAGGGAGGAAACACAAACTTGCCGTGCATCTTGCTCCTGAAGAATCATGCACCAAGACTGATAAGAACTGGCAGTACCTGCACTACAAACTAAGGACAATTGCAATAAATGGAATACGGATAGAGATGTTCTTTTGACTAGACTAACACTTGTTGCTTTCAGTGGTGATGAACCACGTACGGAAGCTTCGTCAGTACTTTGACTCCATATTTGCTTGGCAATACTGCTGCGAGCTGCTCGTTCACTGAAATGGGCGTATGGGCGGAATGATTCGCTATGTGAGAAGATATTTAACTCTTCATATTTTCACTTAAACTATGAATGCATCGATATATACAGGGTGGGCCAAAAGTCAGGACACACTTGCAGTTTATATCAAAAGTCAGGACACACTTGCAGTTTATATTATACTCTTTTTTATTAATTTGTATTATGTAAAAAGTTAGGATCTTCTGTACATTTTGTCAGAATGATCTCACAAAATTGAAGGCGTCTGTCATAATCGTCTTCCAGTAGGCCATGGGCTAAACTGCAAATGCAAGTGTGTCCTGACTTTTGGCCCACCCTGTATATATATATATATATATATATATTATATATATATATATCATACAAAACCTTCCGCGTTCATGCATGATATTCCATCTATGGGATTCGAGTGTTGCATCAGACAATTTGAATGAAATGCTGGTCATTAGTTCGAACGCGGGAGAGTTACAAAATATGTAAAACGCCTCTGGCTACGAGTTATGCGTCTCCTCTGATGATAAAATATCCGTCAGGTTATATTAACTTTATTCCGTCGTAGCGCAGCGTCAAGCGCCTTTGCTTTCTACTCAAGAGGTGGTTGGTTCAAAGAATCTTATTATATATATATATATATAATTTCTTCGATAATTGGAAATAAAAAGATAATAATCTGTAGTTTATCGCATAATAAAATCTTGACCCTTAAAGAGAAAATACGTAAAAGGTCACCCAGTGACCTGACCCGAACTATAAAAGGTCAACGAGATAAAGGGTCATGAGGAAGGTCCCACAACCATAAAGATACTTATGAGCAAAAAAAAAAAACTGTATATATATATATATATAATATATATATTACGCATGAAAACCACATGATTTTGCATGATTAAAAAACTATCCCACCAGGATTCGAACCTGGCACCTCTGGTAGAAGGCGCTTATTACGCTACGACAAGGAAAATTTAGCACAGCCTGGTGGATATTTCAATATCCAAGGGAACACCCTCGCCTTCAACTCAAGAAGTACTGGTTCGAATCCCGATGGGAGTAATTTTGCATTATGCAAAATCATGCATGTTCTTGAATGTTCTTTTGTCACATCAAAAGATTGGAATAAAATACTGCCATTGCCTCGAGTGCAGGAGGGTTAGTCCGGAAAATATCCTTGGACGCAAAAGCGTTATGTGTTCCCCTCAGTTGCTGGAATATCCACTAGGTTATATAACTTTTTCTCGTCATAGTATCATGCTGCGCCCTTGCCTTCTACACAAGAGGTGCTGCGTTCGAATCCCGTTGGCGATATTTTGCGCATATATACCTCGTTAACCTCGTTGATGTTCCGTGTGTTGCTCTCTCTTCACACGAAGGTCAAACTGGTGGCCCCGCCTCGAGGCCTGGCTTGGTGGAGGAGCGAGTTGCTTTCTTGCGCTTTCCACCGCACATAGCCAGATACACCCGGCTCATCTGTTGCCGTTCTGAGCCAGTCTTATATATATATATATATATATATATATATATATATATATACACACACACAGAGAGAGAAAAGTATAATTTCAGTTAAAAAAGTCGATTTAATTTTCCATATGAAAAGTGTACATTCAGTTAATTATGATAATTACTTAACGTTAATTAAGTTTTTTTTTTTTTTTGTTTCCAGATAATATTAAAAAATTACTTTCAAATAATTGTTTACATTTTTTTTTTACAAAATTCGAATACATAGAAGGAAGGGCGACAAATATGGAATACCATTTTGTTTTTGTGAAAAATTTATTTGTATACTGCAACGACGAATACTGAAATACAGTGTAATTGTTTTTGAAATGATACCAGTTACCTCTCATAACAAAAACAATGCACTTATAACACGATAGTTAAAAAAAGAAAAAAAAAAGCGTTTTCCATGACATAAAAAAAAGGGTTCAAATATTGAATACCAAAAGCAAAAAGAAAACTTTAGTTCTTTTCTTGTTTTACAAAAATCACAGATATAGGAACCTGAATCATAGCCTGCACATTCTGCGCGACACCGCTGTTCACATATAATACGCAAAACCTATTGTTTACCTTTACAATCGTCTACAAAATTCCCTCTACCGAACAAACACTGCATTTTCATGATTTGTAGGTTTATTCTTAGGTAACTTTACATCGTAGCAGCTAGAATCGTCTGTCAGGCTAAAATCACTCTCAGATGTTGAACTTTCCTGATCTCTCTGGAAGAGCTGACGGGTCGTAGGCCACACTCGATCACGCAAATTTTTCTTTTATCCTCTTCCTTTGGTAGGTCTAGCTTGGGAATAATTTTCAAGATTAGTCTTGCGTGGTGTAGAAGTAACCGTAGTTGCAGGTCCAGCTTTTCGCCCACGATTGCTATGGTTATGTTGAATTACAGGAACTGAAGAGATGTCCTGAAGTATAAATGTGCTGGTAGAAGTTTGTGCTGCGGGTAATAGCAAATCAATGGTGGTGGTGCTGCCATGGTCTTTTTAGCCCTGGATTTCATCTGCAACAAAATCGAATTCACGAAAAATCGATGGATTTAGAGAATAAATTCCCGTGACTTTGAATCCATTTACAAAATACAAACATCAAAACCTTACTTTCTTCTCCATGGAACTCGAATGTAAACAGGAACTAAATATGGAATACTATTCCATATTTACGTTCCTTTAGGTATTCCATATTACTGTACCCTCCATATTGTCATTGGGGGTAAGATTTCTATCGTATAAAATCTATGACACCAAGTTCTTGTATACATAAAACAATAAAGCAAGTTGTAATACTTCAATACTCACAACTGAGTCGGTGGAAATAAAAGTTAACTATGAAAGGTACAAAGCAAACTACTTAACTCATAAATATTTTGTAGATGTTAAAAGAAAGATATGCGGATCAATTGACATAAACCCGCTTCCGGCGATCCCATTCCAGTAACTGAAGTTTTACACCCAATTTGCTATCGAAATATATATTCACTAGCAATGCTCTCTATATGAGACTTGAATAATTAGGGTATTCCATATTAGTGCTTAGTGCACTATTCCATATTTGTGTACTTTCATATATATATATATAATATATATTATAATATATATATATATATATATTATATATATATATATATATATATATATATATATATATTTATATATATATGTATGAGTTCTTTGTTTAGGTAAATCGGCCACGCTATACTTCTCTAAATATGCTCTTTGATATATCAGTCATTAAAAACAGTAAAAAGCACTATACACTTCATTATTTTCCAGTGCACGATAATACCACAGCTCGCTACATCAACATTCCGGGAAAGTGAATGATTGCGTGGTTTAATTTTTGTATATTTTAATACTGGAATTACTTGGAAAGCCGGACAAAAGAAATCACTTATTATTAATGACATTTGCTCACGAAAGTAAATTTCGGTTTAGTTTCTAAATTATAGATTATTTGTCCTTCAATAAGTGATTTACGTAGACTTTATTGAATATTAAATATGTATATATATGACAGATTTTACTTACTCGCGCTTTGATATATATATATATATATTATATATATATATATATATATATATATATATATATATATAGGTGCCACTATAGCGTGCGGTCTACAAAAATATCTTCAGTGTACAGAAAATTTTGCGCTGAAGTGACCTGACCTGACTTGAATTTGTGCTCAACTGTTGAATTAGGTCAACTGTATGCCTTGACAATTGGTTAGGTTAAGTTGTGATATTTTCGTTAGTTTTAACGAAAATATCGCAACTTAACCTAACCAATCGTCAAGGGCATACAGTTGACCTAACCGGGCATTCAATTAACCTAACCGGGCATTATATCCCATAGAATGAATTGTTTGTTTTATTTGTCCTTTGTAGACCGCACGCTATAGTAGCACCTATATATATATATATATATATATATATATATATATATATATATATAGGTGCTACTATAGCGTGCGGTCTACAAAAATATCTTCAGTGTACAGAAAATTTTGCGCTGAAGTGACCTGACCTGACTTGAATTTGTGCTCAACTGTTGAATTAGGTCAACTGTATGCCCTTGACAATTGGTTAGGTTAAGT
>JAJOZX010001972.1:617500-620000 GCA_023014485.1 Bathynomus jamesi
TTGAAAGAAAAAAATTCTCACGAAAAGTATAGGGCGAGATTATAGAGTCCCTAATGGGGTTTCCAAAGACTTATAGAAATACCACCCCATTATTAGGGGAACATTTTCACTGTTATTTTATTTTTATTTTTATATATATATATATATATATATAATATATATATATATATATATATATATATTAGTGGTGGACCGGATATCCGCATCCGCATCATTTTTAATATCCGCATCCGCACTTCTGACTGCGGATGTTATGCGGATATTACCTCTAATAAATTATGCAATTTACAATTAAATTAGCTTATAAAGTAGTTTATAAAGCCCAGTCATGCACATTTCATGTAAAGTATTAATTATTAATGAACACACAAATATATAAACCTCAAAATATAAATACCATTAAATCAACAAACACTGCCTGTGCCGCTGTGTATACTCCACTGTCTGAAACTCTTGAGAAAGTTATTATTTTTATCATAATGAAAACATTAATATTAATTTTAATTCTTATGCATTGCCTCCCATAATAGTAATATCACGAAATTTGAAAAATTATGTCATATATTCATAATTCTATATTATATTGATAGATTAACTAAATATCCGCATCCGCATCCGCGGATATTGAAATTAAAAATCCGCATCCGCAGATGTTGAAAAACTGACATCCGGTCCACCATTAATATATATATATATATATTATTATTTTATATTATTTTAATTTCACTTAAAGGTCTTCCCCGCTAGCAAATTCTTTATATCCTCAATGTATAGGGTTATACTTCATACGTATATATAGTTTGTTAAATAGTACACACACACACACACACACACACATATATATATATATATAATATATATATATATATATATATATATATATATACTTTTAATCTTGAAAATATTCCACATTTTCACAATTTACAATTTTCTACCAGCCCCATTATAAGCCATTATCTATTTCTAACGCCATGTTTACTTAGCCTTCTGAGGGAAGCGAGGATTTTCGGTTACTTTACAAATATTCCCATATATATATATGTGTATATCTAGAGAGAGAGAGAGAGAGAGAGAGAGAGAGAGAGAGAGAGAGAGATTAATTTTGGTTTGTTTAAAGTTTTGAAATATTTTTTTAGATTAGAACAAACTTTTTGTTGATATTTAAAAAAATATTTAATGACTTTTCTTCTCTCTCTCTATCTATCTATCTATCTATCTATCTCTCTCTCTGCATGCAGCGCAGATTTCGTAAATCTTTCTCTCCTTTCCTATTGCACTCCATAAACCCCTCATGGCTTTTCCTCTGTTCATTTTCTTATTCATTTTGTCCCCCCCCCCTCTACCCCCTAAATGTTCCTCCCCTCTCTCTCTCTTTCTCTCTCTCTGCACGTTTTGCTTAATCTAACTCCTTTCCCCTTTTGGTGTTCCAGCAGTCCACCAGACATAGGCCTGGAAAGTTTCTAGATTGCTGTATCTAGAACACTGGAAGTCCGAGCCTTCCTTCTCAGTGTACAGAAACTCAGTACCTTCCAGAGAATGTACACCATTATAATTATATTCCAAAGCATATAACGTTTAAATTGTGTACGCTGAAAATATACACACTCTGTCTTATAATTTTCAAGTTAAAATATTCATCACCCATACGTACATAGTGACACATATATATATACTGGCGTACATGCAGAAAAGCAAATATAAGGAAAGCTTCACGCACATAATTAATAATTTACTCAACAAGCTATACATAGTATAGAGAAATTAAGTTATACGGAATAGAGAACACGCATTAAAATTTGTTACACTGTGGTTTTCCCCTATGTAAGGCAATGGAGCGAAGAGACATAAATTATAAAGATTTCAGAATAAGAAGTCCAACTCCCATCTGCTTTATTATGCTGATAAACATCGTGTATTTGGAAATCTTATCTTTCCTATATGTGTTTGTGTAACATTATATATATATATATATATATATGATACAACTCAGAATGGTTTTTATATATATATATATATATATATATAAAACCGTGGTTAACCTTGGTTTTGTTTCCGCCCGAATTTTTCATTCTAACGAAGGTCAAGCTTTTCACTCCACTTTAGACCTACGGTTTAAGTGGAATCCGAACCATGCCCCACTAGCAGCCTAGCGTCTTAACCACTTGGCTACCCAGGGTACCCATTTATCTACCAACCAATTTTTTTTTTTTATTGTGTGAAAGGATAAACAGCTTGATTTAGCTGCGCGCCACCTGCCGTCATAGAGTCTCGATCCGGGGGCCGATGGATTCGTAGTCAGCGACGCTAACCACTATACCACCGAGGTGCATATATATATATATATATATATATATATATATATATAAAATTGTTCATGGAAGTTAAAATCTTACCTACAGAAAAAAAATGAGCGATTGACAAAAAAAACCAAAACATTTGCCAACCACTCCGTATGGTTACTTCAACAATTTTAGTTTATTAACAGAAAAATATATAACCA
>JAJOZX010001972.1:625000-670000 GCA_023014485.1 Bathynomus jamesi
ATAAATGTTAACTTATTTAGTAACAAATTTCCCACTTATCCTATATATATTATAATATATGTATATATATATATAATATATATATATATATATATATATATATATAATATATATATATATATACTGTGTACATGCGATCCAATTTTATACATAAAGAGATTATTTCGTATAGAGTTGAAATGGTGTGCAGTCGAGTGAATACGGTTGCAATAAAAAGTCACAGAGGCTAAAAATTGGAATGCGATGCTCTGTATACATAGATCCAAGCGAGTTTATACTACTTTCCCTACTACTACTACTACTAGTAGTACTAATAGTACTAGTAGTAGTAATAGTACTACTACTACTACAATAATAATAATTCGTGACTAATTGTGCATAACGGTATGTATATATATATGTACACATACGCAGAGGTGTACAATGAAGCACGATGTATGTTGTACTTTTTTACACAGAAGGAATATTCATAGTTGAAATGATTTGGGGGCGAATTTTCCATTATTGGTGCATAAAAAAGTGCTTATTGCCTCCTTTGATCTACAATTCCCTCCTCCGCTGTTCGCTCTTGGCGATTGAGAGAGGTCCCTACTCTAATAATTAAGAAGGAGAAAGAGGTAGGGGACACACACACACACACAGACACACACACACACACACACGAGAGAGAGAGAGAGAGAGAGAGAGAGAGAACAAATATCGTTTTATCAAATTTTTCATTGAGGAAAAAATATATTATAAAATTGTGCAATTAAGAATTTCTCGTAAGTGATACTTTAAAATAAACTATATTGGTCTGTTTCATAAACTCGAACAGATAACCTCATTAGGGAACAGAAAGCGTTTGTTGTCTGTTCGGTTTTTTGTTTCAGGGTTATTATATCCCACACGTAATTATGTGTTCATTAAGTCTTAGTATTTATTTTGTGTATATATATATATATATATAAAATATATCACACACACACACACACACACACACACACACACACACACACACACACACACACACACACACAAACAATATGTCTTTATAATTTATGTTTTATTCATTCAAAATCCTTTATCTTTCTTCATCTTTCCCCTCACTTGCTATATATAGAACCGTTTTTCAATAAAAAAATTAAAGTCTCGTACCGCTGTTCATCTTTTTTAGCTCAAATGTAGCGATAGAATAGTCCCCTCAAGCTCCAAATGCGCCCCCCCCCCCACCCTTCCAAAAAAATAATAAAACCTCTTTTCTACTTTAGTCGAGATAAACCCAATACAACATCCCACACTAAAATTTAACAATTTTAACAACTTAACGATTTTAATATATACGTGTGTGTGTGTGGTGTGTGTGTGTGTGTGTGTGTGTGTGTGTGTGTGTGTGAAGCGACCTTTTTTAGTGTAAAATAATCAACACTTTTTTTTTAAATGTTATCCAAGAGTAATTTTATATGAAATATCAGCTTTAGAATTATCAAAGAATGGCAAAAATGTATTTGGTCATATCTAAGATTCATATTAACACACACTATTGATTATTAAGAATAATATTTTTTATTGTGAATAAGTTTTAATATGAATTATTACAATATCTAAAATTATATTCGAATGTAATTTAATTAAATACTTATTAAATATTAACCTCAACGGAATCAAATAATACATAAAAACCTTTTATGACCATATTCTATTATATGACCATATTATAATTATAACTAATTGCGTATCAATAAATATTTTTATATGGTCCCATCCTAGTAGTATGGTTGGGATTTTGAATATGGCCTACTTTCCTTTTCCTGATTGACCCTGAATAAAAATATAGAAGTCAGTTGAAAAAAATACTATATAGATATCTGTAAAGCAGAGTAAGTTTACCAACAGTCGGACCGCGGTCCGGGTCTAGACCGCTAACAGATTCTAAACGGATGGCCTGGAATAAACTCCGGACACTGAGTATAGTGTTTACTTTAAAACATAAGCAAACTGATATTTCGAAAATCAGAATCAAATTTTTTCTGTTCGTTTTGCAAAGTTTACATTTAGGTTTTATTCGAGAACTTAAAAGTGGTGATTTAAGTTCATTTCGGTCAAATAATGTGGCCACATTACGAAAACACTAAAATATAAAGAAAAGAAGTGTGTGTGTAGCGGACCTTGGTTGAAATACAGAAGCGGTGCTATAGCTTTTGCGCCAAATTTTAAAATTATGCTCTAAAATGTGTTCTTTTTCTATCATTTTATTTGGGCCAAAGCGTACCGTTTGATTAGGCCAATGGCACAGCGCCAAGGTAGACACTGAGACATTTACCCAAAGAAATGGTGAAAAATAATTTTATAGAAATGGGAAAATAAAAATAAATTAAGCACTAATCCTATTATTAATTTTTCAAATTATGATGCTAATCTACTGCGAGGAGACAAAGGGGCAATCGTCTCGCCACCTAGTACGTAGTGGAAGACGATGCGCATGCGCAGAACGCTTTTCATCATTGCGCTCCATGCTTCTACTGAGACGTGTTTCCGTCAGTTCGACACTTGAACGTGCTGTTTTGAGTGGTTTGGTGTCAATGGCAGTCTTATTAACGGTACTATTTTTTTATTTGTTTATATTTGATTCGTGTGTTTGTTTTTCATAATGTGTGATTCAGAATCAGATGACATTGTTGACAAATTACTAAGAAAGGATTCTGGTAATTGTCCTATGAGAAAAGTATGAAATTAAAAACCGGAGGCTCACTCCTAATTTACTATGAGCGTTCTAAAGCCGGTAAAGACTTTTCTCAGAAATACAGTATTAATAATTTTTTAGCATTATAACTTATGTAGACCTACTTAGTCAAAACCAATCCCTGGATACATTATGGTTTGGCTGTCTACTCAAATTTCAGGTGAACGCTTCGCCATTGGATTGCGCTAAGGTGGTAGGCTCTATAAACTTATCGGAGGATTCAACTAACAATACCCTAACCTAATATGTATAAACTTTCGTAATGTAGAAATAAATGGATGTCTCTTTCATTTGGCGAAACAGAATAAGATAAAATGAACACACTTTTGGCTCATAAGTTAAATTTTGGCGCAAACGCTATAGCTGAACTGAAGCCCTGCAGTTGCTGGCAGAGAAAACTAATTGGTGACCCCTGTCCTAGGATTTAGATCTAATATTAATTACTATAAAATCTTTTACCACTTTTACATGCATGCCAGATTATTTTCTTTGTTTTTATAACATTTAGCAAGTATTTTATTGGTTATATTGTATATATGGCGTGTCCTTAGGCCTAAAATTATCCATACAACGAGGTAATTGAAATGAGGCTTGATAAATAAATACGTTAAAATGCCGAACACTTTTGTTTTACTTAATGATATACGTGAACAGATGCTGAAATAACGTGAAAATTGTCGAATATGTGCGACAATTTGCCGAAATATCATGAAGAAAGCCTATATGCCAAAAACCGAAATCTATTGCGAAATGTCTAATCTTAATGACATTACCGAAACGTCAGAGTCAGTGCCGAACTGCATGCTACATTGTCAAATTGTCGAAAATACAATGACCTATGTCGAATTTAAGATAGTCTTATCGGTTTAAACATTCAAATATCGCTTTAAAAAAAATATATATATATATTGAAAATAAAAGCAAAATATCGAGTTTGGAATATTTGAGCCAAAATCTTTCAAAATTTATCCAAATTTAATCTGAAAAATCTGTATATTCAGTTATATTTTTCATTTAAAATACAAAAGCTGAAAATAGCTATTAAGCCTATACTGTAACTTGTAGGTCTGCGATTAATTAAAAAAGACAATTTATTTTATATATTTGAACAATAAATAGTGTTTTTTTATTTTTTAAAGCATATAAAAAATAATTTATATATATATATATATACATATGTTTTTGTGCACCACTACATAATATATATATATATTATTACTAATTATATATATATATATATATATATATATATATATATATATATATATATGCACTGTTGTTATATATACAAGGGGAAAACTGTGAGGATTATGGCGCTATTACTCCTTTTCCTTAATTGCTGGAATCTGGGAAAGTTTTCAGAGACTTTATTTTCCAAGGTTTCACTCTTCCGAAATAAGAAGAAACCCTTTCTTGTGTTGTATAAAGTTAATGTTAAGTTTAAATTGAAGTAAGTTAAGGCTAGAACAGAGGGTTAAAACTTGGAGAAAGAAGTATATATATACAGAGAGAGAGAGAGAGAGAGAAAGAGAGAGAGAGAGTCATGCAGTCAAATTCTAAAACGTGGAAATGAAAAGAAATAGTAAATAGTAAAACAGTAAATAGTAAAAAATAAGAATTAAATCAAATTCACCAAAAAAAAAAAATTTTCAAATAAAGATCAGTTAACAGAAGGGTGACATATTTAATTTTTTTTTTAAATAAAATTAATTATAAACTTCAATTATAAAGGATTTAATTGGTATTTAACACGAGTTAATTCATTTGACTACGCAATGAAATTTTTTTACGTCTCTCTCTCTCTCTCTCTCTCTCTCTTTTCTGGTAGACCTCCTTAATCACTTAATTAATAAAGCATATATGGTAATATTTGGTATAAAACTGTTTATATTATTGCAAACACTTTCGTAAATTAGTCGTAATATATCTTCCCAAATTAAACACGAAACCTCATAATATATTTATAATGTAATTATATATCATTATTAATATACAAGAAACAAATTATAAATATTACTTGTACCTTTTTTTACCTTTAATATTAAAAAAAAGGGATGTTATATGTATTTCTATTAATTTCCTGACCTTTTTAATGAAAATTAAAGCAACAAATATTTACATTAAAAAACACACACACACACACACACACACACACACACACACACACACACACACATATATATATATATTATATATATATATATATATACACTCGTAGATAAGTCTACAACTTTTCTCTTGATCCCATTATAATTTGCACCTTCTGTAAGGTTATGAACTTAATTAATACGGTCATTGCACTTTCACTTGTTTTTAGACATTAATTTAAGTTTAGATAAGAAGTACAAGAATGGAACCGAACGTTGGAGACTTTCTTTAAAAGTTTACTTCCATATTTGAGGGGAGTTAGCCATCTGTCTCTAATTACGAGGTTTTACCCTCCTGCCTCAAGAAGGGGAATTTGAGGGAGTGAAATGACGGAAAGAGAACATAAAAGGAGGAGGGAAGTGAGGGAAAAGCTTGATTTACTTAATATAGAGGAATATGCCGGAACAGGAAAAATAACTGAGATGTAAAGAGATAGAAATAAGCAAATGTTCGGAGGTGGTCGACCAAGGGGCACTGTGTGTGTGTGTGTGTGTGTGTGGAAGAGAGAGTGTGTGTGTATGTGTGTGCGAGTGTGTGTGTGTGTGTGAGAGAGAGAGAGTGTGTGTGTGTGTGAGAGAGAGTGTGTGTGAGAGAGAGAGAGAGAGAGTGTGTCTGTGTGTGTGAGTGAGAGAGAGAGAGAGAGAGTGTGTGTGTGTGTGTGTGTGTGTGTGAAAGAGTGTACACTACAATCACTACTATACTCTCTATACTTAATAAGATAAAAAAGATTAAAAAAAAGATCTCTTTCTTGTATTTCTTACAAACACCTAAAGTTTGAATTCAAAATAAATGACAAAGTCTCAGAAACTCAAAAACCAAAAATACTCGAACGAGACAAGCAATTTCTCTCTTTACAAAATATAAAAGAAAATTAAAACATTTTCTTAATAAATAAGACAAAAATTGTTTTTTTTATATATATATATATATATATATATATATATATATATATATATATATATATATATATATATATATATTATACCTCTATGCTACATAACCCCACTGAGTAGGGGCTGCGATGTTTGCTCCTTGTTAAAGTGGGTTCGAAAGGTAATCATAAATAAGTATAATTATCCTTCATAATTATCTTGTAAACTTCATAAACTTAACTTGAAAACTTATTAAGATGATTTATGCACTTGTGCTCCGAACTGACGATGCACAATTACTGTGTGTGTGTATATATATATATAATTGCTAAACAAATACAATTTCGCTTCTCTTAACCCACACCTTTCTTCATATAGAAAAAAAATCACACCCCCAATTCTCGTTTACTACCCCCCTCCTCGCCCCCCGCGACAAACGAAGAAAAATCCTGCATTAAAATGAATGATGATGATAAAGAAAAATTCTTTAATTGAAAAAAGAAAAAAAAAAATTGAAAGAATTTGACAAACTTTTGAACGGAAATTGACGAAGCAAAGACAGTCTCCTTACAAAGGAATTTTCTCAGGACAGTTTTCTTCTCTCTCTCTCTCTCTCTCTCTCTCTCTCTCTCTCTCTCTCTCTCTCTATTTTATTTATTCTATTAGAATTCTTTTGTCTTTATTTGTTTTAATTTTCGACTATTTTTTATTTTTTTGTTTTTTACCTTTCGAACGCGTCTGAAGTGCACTACCCGCACTTAAATAAAATGGAACGTGAAATCGCAATAAAGTATGAAACTAGTTATTAGTGAGACTCGAACCTGGGTCGAGTGGTTTCAGGGTCATCATCATTTTTACCAATCACGTCATCGAATTTGATATTGTACTTTATTTACAATTTCTTCGCATTGTATTTCCTGTCGTGTAATTTTTTTAACTAATTCATATTTTTAAAGTATACCCATACATTATTTTCGTAACTAAACATAACAATATAATGACATAATTATTGTCATATCATTTGCAACTAAAATATAATGATGATATAATGACATAATTACTATAAATGGCCAGTGAAATGCATAATGCGCCAGACTTTTATCTTATTGTGAAAATGTCAATAAGGCTCATTATAAAATGAACACAAAGGGACAGACATGTTATTATATTAACTGAATGCGTAAATATTACATACTATATAGATACATACAGTATGTACACAGGATATCTGCTATATTGTCCAATTACAAGTTTTTAAAGTATTAATTGAACATCACAATGCTAACTGAACTGTAATTATTACAATTTAATTATGTATGATATTAATTAACGTTATACGATAATAAAAGATAAAAAATTCTACCAAATTCTTGCGTATCAGTGATGTATTACAGTGAAAATATTGCTGTTATTTTTGTACACTGTCGTTGTGTCTTACAGTTAAAATTCAGTGTATTATAATGAGTTATAACTGGGTTTAAAAACCCTTATAATATGTATGGTCATATATTCTTTCATACTATATAAGAGTTTGTATACTCTAAGCGCCATTTTGAATTTTTGGTTATACAATCTGGGCCCAATTTTAGTATTGAATTTCAAATAATTCAATACACATTCATTATGAATAAATTATGTAAAATGTTTCAATGAAACGTACACAAGAAACAAAGACGTCCCGTAACCTTCTATATATAGAAATATTATCTTCTATTGTCTCAAATCACTCAAAAAAGAAGGTTTGAAGCTCATTTCTTCTATCAAAAGAAGTTACTTATCATTAAAAGAAGTTATTATATCATCTAACAAGAAGAAGCTTTGATACCCAAAAGAAAAAACTTCTTATAGAATGTACACTCAAAAGAAGTTATAAGTTCTATATTTAGAAGGTTTTATTTTGAGTGTATGTTCATTCGTAGTTTGGCTTCCGTTTCAACCGAAATGTCTGACCAAATTTATAACAAATGTGTCTTGAATTATACTTTAAAAATACTACCAAAATGGGGTGTATACAGAATGTGTTATCAAACTACAAATGGGGGCTTAAGGTATATGTTAAAATTAGGTCATATTACACTTAGATCTAGATTGATTGGTTGTTTAACTTCCTTCGCAACATCTAAAGTCGATGGAAATCGAACCCAGTTCGATGGTTTCGTAGTCAGCGATACTAACCAATACACTACCAACATTAAATTTATAATTTATCATTTATCATTTATCATTTACACGTGTCTATATAACTCTAATTAATTATGTAATGCTGATATATACATGAAGGACTTCAAGGACTGTGACGTAATTTCTGAATATAACTTTTGCTTGAATCTTGAGTTGTTTTCTATATACTTCGCGTTCCCCAGCGTCCGTAGCTCAGTCGGTAACACTGCTTCCCTATAAGTGAAGTGAAGACACTGAGGTCGGGGGTTCATCTCTCGGTGGTGTGGTATTAACAATAATACAGGAATTAGAGCAATTAATTAATTGTTCTGAGCTCTGTGTCAGTTTTTTGGTCCTCTCTCTCTCGCTCTCTCTCTCTCTCTCTCTCTCTCTCTCTCTCTCTCTCAATATATATATATATATATGAAACAATACTTATTCACAACAACCAACTAAAGAATTTGACAACCAATTACAATGATTAAATCAAACACTGAAGGTCGTTTCCAGAAAACTAAGAATGATTGGCGCAATTATTATTACATGAAAATACATAAAATATATATGGTTATCACTTAGATTCAACCACTATATTGATTGTTGTAACAAAGTAACTCTCCGTACACTATACACACACACACACACACACACACACACACACACACACACACACACACACACATTTCTCACAAAAACACAATGAAGACGAAAAACTACACACACACCCACACAAATCATATATATATATATATATATATATATATCGGGTGGCCCAAAAAAAATGGCACCAATTTTGAGAAGTGATATCTCAATAACCATTGCAGCTAGGGACTTAAAAAAGCAAACAAATGAAAGATAATTCTTTTCTCTTTAAATATTTATTCTATGGCTTGATGGTTATAAGCCCATATAATGCCCGAAATTGGCTTCCAAAAAAAATATATAAAAAAAAAAGTTGCGCAATTATATTTATTCCTTGATCCTAATTTTAAATGAAATTTTTCTATTCCAGACCCTCAAGATGGGATTGAGAGAATCTGATAAGAACATTATACAAGCACTACGTGAAGAAAAGGATATTCATTAAACAGAATCCTTTACGAATTTCCAAATAGAAATTGGAAAAAAAGAACTGTGGCACATTTTTTACAAAAACTTAAAGAACCGGCAGCAGTCAACGGCGTCTGGGAAGTGGTCGACCAGAAACTATTAGAACGCAGAAAACATTGAAAAAGTAAATGAAATTGTTTAAGTCAAGAGGAACAACCGGGAACAAGTAAAAGTGAACGTGAAGTTGCGAAAGAAACCGGGATTTCAACGTTCATCAGTACAGCGAATTATTCGCTGTACTGATGAACGTGAAATTCCGGTTTCTTTCGCAACTTCACGTTCACTTTTACTTGTTCCCGGTTGTTCCTCTTGACTTAAACCATTTCATTTACTTTTTCAATGTTTTCTGGCGTTCTAATAGTTTCTGGTCGACCACTTCCCAGACGCCGTTGACTGCTGCCGGTTTCTTTAAGTTTTTGTAAAAAATGTGCCACAGTTCTTTTTTTCCAATTTCTATTTGGAAATTCGTAAAGATTCTGTTTAATGAATATCTTTTTTCTTCACGTAGTGCTTGTATAATGTTCTTATCAGATTCTCTCAATCCCATCTTGAGGGGTCTGGAATAGAAAAATTTCATTTAAAATTAGGATCAAGGAATAATATAAATGCGCAACTTTTTTTTTTATATATTTTTTTGGAAGCCAATTTTCGGCATTATATGGACTTATAACCATCAAGCCATAGAATAAGTATTTAAAGAGAAAAGATGTATCTTTCATTTGGTTGTTTTTTAAGTCCCTAGCTGCAATGGTTATTGAGATATCACTTCTCAAAATTGGTGCCATTTTTATTGGGCCACCCGGTATATATATAAGAGCCTTTTAAGCCTTTGCCGGAAAGACGCATCACGAATTATGAATTCCTTTCGTCATTGATCCGCCATTGACATTTGGTTGAAGTATTGTGTTGTGATTCTTCTTTCTTTAACGTATTTCTTAACAGGAAAATTGAACAAAACGGTATCCGAAGATCGCTTCTAATAAATGTTATCTATTTATCTATCAACTGAATAGGACGTATAAGGCATTACAGAAGCAAATAATTACCTTGACGCGAGTATATACACTGCCTGTTACGCATTTTTTACTATTTTACATTGCTGAAATGCATTGTACATTTAATTAATGATATATATATATATATATATATATATATATATATATATATATATATATATATATATATATAGATATAGATAGGTAATGAACTGCAGATATATATATATATATATATATATATATATATATATATATAGAGAGAGAGAGAGAGAGAGAGAGAGAAGAGAGAGAGAGAGAGAGAAATTGTTAAGTTTATAAAGAGCTGAAAATTTTACACAGAAAATATAAAAACTGGCAAATTGACCTAAATTAACTAGTCTAACTGGTGTCATCGTTCACTGTTAAAAATACTCACGTTAACATATCTGAAGGTTAAGGTTTATTCTTGTCACTTGTTTGTTTTAACCATTTTTAAAAGTCAAAAATTTTTTTTAAATCAATTTAACCCTGAATGCTTTGCCCTGGTCTGGTGTTTCGATGATCACCATCTAGTGTTTATGCCTACTTTTCATGGGTTGGAATGGAGCAATGCCCTTTGAGAAATAGTCAACCATTATGTGATATAAAAGGACTACAAACACTAAAAGGACTACAAAAGCAAATGATATGAATGATTTAATCCTGCAAATCAAGACAATTACTTCTTTTATTTTAACTCTCGACGTTCTTTTCTTTTGTACATATAGTACATATAACATATACAGTATATAGTACACATAGTACAAATAGTACATATAAAGAACATTAACTTTGTCATTTTTTAACACTGAATTAAAATGAGAAGCTTAGTCATCTTTTCAGAATATTTGAGATTGAAAACAAGTATGTAGCGAATACAGTAAAAACTCTCTCTCCAAAAATGCTGAACATGATACGAGCTGACTGACCCTCGACCAAAACTGCGTAGCCGATCGCTCGATGTAAATCCCCCTCAAATGATATGTAAATGTTCAGTTCGCTGAAGGAATCCTGATGATGATGATGATGGTGATAATGCAAATAGTAAATAAAATTATTACAAATGAAGAGAAGGAAAGGAGGATAAGGAGGGAAGGGGCGGAAAGGAGGAGGAGGAGGAGGAGGAGGAGAAAGAAGAAGGGGAGGGGGAAGAGAAGAGGAGTCGGAGGAGGAGGAGGAGGGAGGAATGGAACAAATAAAGATTTAGATTACAATTAAAATAACGTAAACAAGCAACAGAGCTCATTCAAAACTGTAATGTAACGGTGCAAAATTCGAACTGCAGCGAAACCCATCGAACTGCAGCGAAACCCATCCTGAGTAGTTTTGCAGTTCATATTGAGAAAACAAGAATTCTAATAAAGATTTTCGTTTGAAAAAAAAAGTAGGCCATCAAGACTGGTTCACCTCGCAGACACACGCATTGCAATTAGAGTAATGTAATAAAGGTTCAAGAATGAGCAATAAATAAGCTGATTTCTGAGTTATACTTCTGGGGGTGGTGGTGAGGAGCATGTGGGGGGGGGGGAGAAGCTGTTTCTTAGAATGTTACTTTTTCTCCTAAGATATTATATGTTAGAAAAAATTTTAGATCCTCATATTTGCGATAATTCTACCTAAATTGCAATGAAATGTACTGTAATGTAATGTAATGTAGGTCCTCATATTTGCGACAATTCTACCTAAACTGCAATACACTGTAACGTAATGTAATGTAATAAAGATTCCAGAATGAACAATAAATAAGCTGATCTCTGAGTTATACTTGGGGGTGCGAGGAGCGTGGAGGGGGGGGAAAGCTGTTTCTTAGTATGTTACTTTTACTTCTAAGAAAAAAAAAATTTAGGTCCTCATATTTGCGACAATTCTACCTACATAAATTGCAACACATTCATATTCCAATTTTTTAAAACTTTACTCATTTCATACAAAAACAACAAAAAATAATTGATAAAGATCCAAAATATTTCAGGATTCCTTTTGCTAAAATATGTCAAAAAAAATGCTTTAGGATAAGCTGGTTTACAGGTTTCCACTACTGTCAGTTAATTAATAAGATATCTTGATATAATCATATTCCGCGCACACCTAAGAACCAGAATGCCCGTACTTGTACATGTACAAAACAAAATAACTATCTAACTAATGTCAAGTGTCTGAGGTGAATAATAAATTTTGGAGAAAAGGCTTGCGGTATTAATTTTTATTTTTATTCTTTATTAATAAAAATAAATATTACAATATTTTTTAACAGAATATACGATTATTAATTGGCTTATTATTATTTATTTATTTATTTATTTTTACCTCTTTAATTTGGTCCTTAAGATTTAGGCTTTACTGGGCTCTCAAATTAATTATTGTATAAATATAAGAAAAGTGGAAAAGCAGCAGGTGAATGGTATATATGGTGAAATGATTGAAAGGGTAAGAGCGGTTGTGGTGCATTGCATGGACAAATGGCAGTGTACATGAAGACTAGAAGTAATAATTGTTCCTTTGTACAAAATGAAAGATGAAGAAGCGGATATATGAATTACAGAGGTACGAGTCTGCTGACTGTAGTGGGGAAGGCGTATGGCAGAATAGCGATAGAAAAAGGTCGCGGTATTACAGAATGTTTGGTGAGCGATGAACTGTATGGAAGACGCTGTGGAAGAGGCTGTGTGGATCAAGTGTTTGCAGTGATACAAGTAATTGAGAAAGTATGTGAAAGAGATTACAAGGTATACGTGGCAGTTATGGATCTTGAAAAAAGTATAATAGAGTAATAGAGAAGTATTGTGTCAGGTCTTGAGTATTTATAGTATTGGTGGTAGACTCATGAAAGCAGTGGAGAGTTTTTATGATGGAAATAGAGCATGTGTGAAATTAAATAAAGAACTGAGTGAATGGTTTCGTATAAGTGTTGGTGTGTGTCAAGCATGTGTAATATCTCCGCGGCTGTTCAACCTGTTTATGCATGGAGTCATGGGAAAGGTGGAAGTGTGACTGCTTGAAAGGAGAATGAGTCTGGTGTGTGATGAGAATAGGTGAGCCTGTAAAATCTGTTGTATGAGGATCATGCTACGCTATTTGTCCAGAGTAAGTGTAATGTGCAAATAGCTGTTGAGAGCTTTGTGGTGCTGTGTGAGAAGATTGTTGAAAGGTGTCAGGTGCGTTGAAAGTAATGAAAAAGTAGAGACGGGACAGGAATGCTGCGAGATGTTTACATAAAAGTGTATTAGTACCAATACTGCTATATGGGTGTGAAATGTTAACATGGCATGAAAGAACGAAAACAAGGGTAAGAGTAGTTGAGATGGATAATCTAAGCCCTAAGGAGTATGTGTGACGTTCATCAGTCTGACAGTAAGAAATTGTATGGTTCTGGAAAGATGTGGTGTTCAGAAGTTAGTGGAAATGAAAACTGAGGAAAGTGTCCTGCTGAAGTAATTTGAACATGTGGAAAGAATAAAGAGTATATAAGAATGTCTGCGAAGGTAGAAGAAGGAGAGGAAGACCGAGATGATGGATAGATATCGATGCCTGCATAAGTAAGCATGGACTTGATGTGGGTGATGCACGAGTTGAGTGCAAACGGCTGGAATGTAAGAGGTTTGTTAGAAGTATGTAAGTAGGAACTTTGTCTCCTTTTATCCTTGACAAATCTTGGAAGTGTCACCATGCATAATGTATGAAGGGGTGCTTAGGTGTGAAATTTAACCACGTGATGGGGCGCTGGTCGACCAGGATGCGTGTGTGGACGGATGTATGCGCTTTAGTCTCTACCTTTTTTTGCTTATTTACTACCTTTTGTTTTTCAGAAGGTTATTCCTGCCTTTTCACCCTAATTCACTGGGAATTGACATTTTGTTAATGTAAGTATATCACAGTATGCATATGTACGTAAAAAAGTAAAATGCAAAAATAATTCAAGTAAAATGATTATTTACACGAAAATGACTGGCAATATGAATGATGAAAATGGTAATGTGTTAGTGCAACATGATTAATAATAGTTCAACATAAAGAATACGCCAGAGATTGAAAGAATATTTTAGTAAGCAAGTAAGTGAGGAAGATGAACGGGTAGAAAACGTGGATTTCTCGGCGAATGCAAGAGAGTGGAAGACATCAAATTATAAGAAGTTGAGCAAGCAGATTACAAGACTGAGAATGAGAAATTGGCAGGAACTGATGGAATGTGTAATGAAATGATTAAATATGGAGGTAGAATTATGCTTGATTGGCTATGAAAGATATGTCAAAAAGCGTGAGAAAGTGGATATGTTTCAGATGATTGGATAAAGATATGTTTCAGATGATTGGATAAAAGCTGCGATTGTACTCGTACACCTGTGTAAAAATAAGTGTAAAAGAAATGAATGTACGTAGGTCTAAACAATACCTCTGGTGTAACATTGGTGCGGGGGGGGGGTTCCATCATAAAATCGTTTGGCGTTAGCCAGAACAAAATCAGTAAAGTTAACACTGCAAGCTAAGGGGTTAAATATATGACAGGTTCTCTTAATTTTAGCCTCGTCGTAGTGTGGTGTTACCGCACGTGAATCCTGGTGGGGACAATTGTGTTTCGTACAAAAAACGCACATGCTCATGCGCGTTATTCCACATACACACACACACACACACACACACACACATATATATATATAAGATAAAAACTAGAATAAAGAAAAAGACTGTCACTTTAAATCTTTATATTTTTTCCAAATCAATCCAATTTAAGTCTTTGAATTTTTACAACAGATGTGTCCTCCCTATTTCGGAAGTGTATAGAAATTATTATTATTATATATATATATATATATATATAATATATATATATATAGAGAGAGAGAGAGAGAGAGAGAGAGAGAGAGAGAGAGAGAGAGAGAGAGAGAGAGAGAGAGAGAGAATGTTTTTGTTATTAATTGCAAACAAATGTACTTTAAAAAGTTAAAAAATAACAGAATTTTTGATGGGGGAGATAACTAATTTTTACAGACCGAATACCTAAAAATATCGACAAAATTATTAAATAAAATTATTAAATAAAAAAAAATTTAACATTTCAAAAATATTCGTATTTATTATTGAATAAAGCTCTTACCCAAAAAGTTTTTTTAATTTTTTAACAAAAATACTGTATTTAGTTACATTGGAATTAAACCTTACACAAAATTTTTTAAAATCTTTTTAATTTTTTAAAAAATATAAAAAAAATATTCTGAATAAAATTTAATTGTAAAAATTTTGTATTATGACTTATCGGTCACTAACTTGGTCCTATTACAAATATTATGGTTGCTGGATTTAATTCATTATAAAAATAATGATAAATAATTATCAGTCGGGTGGTCCAGCAGAAATTGGCTCAGTGGCTCAGATTAACTAATGTGGCTCATTGAGCTAATTCCTGTATCATTAGGGATTATAGGGATTCGAACCCTCGACTTCAGAATCTTCGCTTCGCTTACAGGGAAATGGTGTCACTCACTTAAAATCCACCCACAGCATCACTACAATCCTTAAAATCCTAAAATTCACTCGTAGATCGCACCCATCCAAACATATGTAAAGTTTAAGCAGTCTTAAACCAATTTTAAAAATAAATAAAAATATTGATTGTATTAAATTTCATAAAATTAAATTAAATTCATTAAAAAATATTATTCCTAAATAATTTTAATTGAAACTTCAAAATAAAAATTAAAATTAAATACTTATATTCTCTACAACATTGTTTTAATGTTGAGTCAATGATTGATAATTTAACATTGTTTTAATGTTTTTTAATGTTGAGTCAATGATTAATAATTTAATATTGTTTTAATGTTTTTTAATGTTGAGTCAATGATTAATAATTTAACATTGTTTTAATGTTTTTTTAATGTTGAGTCAATGATTAATAATTTAATATTGTTTTAATGTTTTTTTTAATGTTGAGTCAATGATTAATAATTTAATATTGTTTTAATGTTGAGTCAATGATTAATAATTTATAATTTTATATAATCTAATATTAAATGACGCCTTTTTATTTTATTTATTATTTCAGTTTTTGCTGTAAAAAGTGATGCAGACATTTTTATCCTTTTTCATAAATAATTCTAGAAAACTTAATCGCTAAGTAACCTTTGGCGAAGGTGCTGAAGGGGGCGATGTCATCAGCATAGGCAATAAATTCTGAAAATGAAGCTCCCATCTGAAGCTCCCCCCCATATATATATATATATATATATATATATATGAAATAATAATATGGGGACAAAATTCCCCCTTGTCTTACTCCTCTAACAAGTTTTAATCTTTCTGAGAAACTTATTCATGCGTCAAACTGACACAATTGTTTACGGTACGTTACATTTAAAATCCTAATCTAATACTGTGGTACTGCAGCTGAAGCAATTAAGTTTATTGAATAAAAGGATGTTTCACACTATCGAACTATCGGATGGGTCTATAAAAAACGTACAGGGTGTCCATAAATTATCTTTATAAATTCAACTGAAATTGAGTTGAAGTTGTAAAGATAATTTATGGATACCCTGTGCATTTACGGGGTTCCGTTATGAATATGAGAAGTAACTATCTCTTAAAGAAGAGAAGTATATATACCCGAAGCCAGCGATCGCAGCTCAATAGATAACACCGTTTCCATATAAGCGAAGTGAAGACACTGAGGTCAGGGGTTCGACTCGCGACGCTATATGGTAGTAGTAATAATAATACAGGAGTTAATACAATGGGCTGCATTAGTTGGCCTGAGCGCTGTGCCAGTTTCTGACCCTTCTCAATGATTATTATTATGCAATCTCGTATTAAATTTTAAAAAAGGGGAGGACCCATTTTATCTTTAATATACAGGGTGAGGCAAAAGTCTGGAAACATAGGAACTATGCTTCCAATGCAAATAGATATGTATATTTGCAATGAGAAGCATAGTTCTTTTGTTTCCAGACTTTTGACTCACCCTGTACATATTCCCATAGTTTTATATGAAACAGGTTACTAAATGTTCGCCTTGTAATTTGAAGAGGAAATAATATCCACCATTTTGTTCTTAATGAAAGAAGCTTATCTGTAATCATTTGGTCGACAAGACCATCGACACTTTAAGAAACTAACTTAACCTAACCTAACTTAACTTAACCTAACCTAACTTAACCTAACCTAACCTAACCTAGCCTATGCTAATCTAACCTAACTTAACCAAATATTGGAACCCACAGTAACGTGTCTATTTTATGTCAAGTCGATGAGAAGGCGTTATTCTGAGTGAAAGACCTTATACAGAGGGTTAGCAAAAGTAAATAGACACAACGATGGTTGTTCTCAAGAAGATATAGCAAAGTTCATCGGTGGTATGCCAGAACGTGTGTCACCTTAAATAATGAAAAGGGAAACCAACACGATTCTAAATATATTCATTCAATAAGTCTGTTCTTATTTACTGACTTTTATTATCAAAGCAAAAACTATGAAAAAAAACCAAAGGTATAGTGGTTGGTGTAGTGGTTACCGTAGGTGACTAAGAATCCATCGGTCCCGGGATCCAGATCCTTTGACGGCAGGCGGCGTACAGCAAAACCCAGCTGTTCATCCTTCCACACAATAAAAATTGGTTGGTAGATAAATGGGTACCGTGGGTAGCCTAGTGGTTAAGACGCTGGTCTGGAGGTGGGACGTGGTTCGGATTCCACGTTAACTGTAGGTCTAAAGGTAGAGTGATGAGCTTGAACTTCGTCAGAATGAATAATTCGGGCGGAAGCAAAACCAAGGTTAACGAAAGTTGTCTATTCATTTATTTACTTTTGTCAACTCTCTGTAACCCCATGCATATTTTATCAGCACTCTGAAACCTATTTGGACGTTGATTATGAAGTCAGTTTTCTGTCCACATTTCAGTAGGATTTCAAAAGTACAGTTCAGTGCACATTCATTATGTTTGCTTATACAATTCAGTTGAAACGTATAATTCAGCACGTTCATTAGTAGTTCTAGTTATACTCCTACATTTCAAGTAACCAAATTCACAATGAATGTGTATTGGATTATGCAGTTGAAACTCGTACTAAATTGGGACGCAAACTATATAATCTAACTTCTAATAGGATTTAGAGTGACGAGCATCCGTGCACGATAAATGAAGGTTTGAAGCCTTCTGTTTTGTAGATAGAGAGATAAACATAAATATATAGATGGAGAGATAAACAAATCGATATAGATAAATAGAGAGATAGAGAAATCGATATAGATATATAGATGGATAAGCATAAATAAATATGTAGATGGAGAGATCGACAAATCGATATAGGTATATATATATAGATAGATAAACATAAATAAATAGATGGAGAGATCGACAAATCGATATAGATAAATAGAAAGATAGACAAATTGATATAGAGAGATAGATAGATAAGCATAAATAAATAGATGGAGAGATAGTCAAATCGATATAGGTACAGTATATAGATAGAAAGATAAACATAAATAAATAGATGAAGAGATATACAAAGCGATATAGATAAAAAGAGAGATAGACAAATCGATATAGATATATAGATAGACAGAGAAGCATACATAAATAGATGGATAGATAGACAAATCGATATAGATATATAAATAGATAGAGAAGCATAAACAAATAGATGGAGAGATAGACAAATCGATATAGATATATAGAGAGATAGATAAGCATAAATAAATAGATGGAGAGAGAGAGACAAAGCGATGTAGATAGATAGATAGATAGATAGATAGATATCCCGCATACATTTAAAACTGCTGGGATGTTTCATCTTCTCAATATCTATTTAATATATTATTGTAAGGATTAACCGTTCTGCTGTTATATCCTATCGGGTATTTTGGTATTCACGCGAGTATCAGATTACCATGAGGGTTACCATGGGAATTGGGAGGTCCAAAGGCTTCATTTAGCTTCAAATTCACTCTGCCAAATAAGGCTTCATCTGACGTTTGAAAATGTTTAAGTTAAATATTATTATTATTATTATTATTATTATTATTATTTATCGTAATGTTTTACCCCTTTTCTTTAATGATTTCGTATTTTATATTATTTCATTTAAATTCTCTCTCTCTCTCTCTCTCTCTCTCTCTCTCTTCTCTCTCTCTCTCTCTCTCTCTCTCTCAACACAAAGCTACATCAACACATAAAAGTGTGAATCCAAGTTTATAAAAAATTTCTACCCATGCATGGAATTCCACTGAAATAAAAATAAAAATAATAATTAATAAATAAAATGAATTAAGAAAAATAATTAATTAAACCAAAACTATTTCGATAAAATGTCCAAATTCTGACACTTTCCTCACATACGAATATAAAATTGTGAATTTTTACGATATTTTAATTAAATTAGCAAATATTTATGATAAGTCACTTATAACGCAAACTAAAAAAGAAAAAAAAAATACAAAAAACAAATTATAGCCACAGATTACGGGGTGATCCGAAAATGGTGTTCCCCAAAATATATTCAAGTAACTAATTATTTCTGGGAACACCTTTTTTTTTACCACCCTGTTTATTTTACCAGAGAATAAAAGTCACACATATATATATATATATATATATATATATATATATATATTTTGCTAGGGTACAGAAATTATAAACTTAATTTAAAAATGTCTTAAAATAAAATAAATTATAAAAATACCCATTCCATTACCGAATTCAATTTAGAAACTTAAAACTTGATATAAGCATTTATATCTAAGCTGGGTTTAAGTGTGTCTAACGTAATTGCTTATGCTAATGACTTACTCCCATACTGTCACTCTGGTCTTGTTGCTCGCAACAACGGTTTTACTTTAATTTTGGTAGACATTTCAGCGCTCCAACGGAAATTTAATGTCAAAATACGATGTTTAAATGTACTGCTGAGATGTACAGTTTGAATGTAGTGTGTGTGTGTATATATATATATATATATATACTGTTCACTCCCAATTCTGTTTACATAATCAGCTTATATACAGATTAAATAAATAGTGGGCTTTGTTTATATATAGGCCATATGACAAATATTATTAATACAATGACAGTTCATATACTAAGGATAGAAATATATACAATTGATTAGAAATAATACTGCACTGTCGAAGTTAAGTGGAGCTACAGACAGACGTTTTCGTATCAAGAAGTCCATAGCTTAGAGGATAAATGGCAGGACTCATGGATAGTTTGGATGATCGGGTTGGTCGATTTTTTAATTCTTTGCATTAGACTGTGTTGAGCGCGTCTTGTTACCTCCGGGAAGCTCGGGACATTGCGGGTAGCAAACATTTGCGAAGCTGAGCATCTCGGGGGTAATTTATGTAAGAGTCTAAAAGACTTGTTGTACGGCAGATTTAGGGTTCTGCCAGAACTTTTTTATAATTCATCCAGAGTTGCTGATCGTATATATTACTGCAGAAAGTACGAAAGAGTGTGTCTTTAGCTTCACTTGTACAAAAACGAAAGTTCCTTATGGTCATATTCGCTTTAGCACACAGGCTTCGAGATTGTTTTCTTATATCCGAGTCATCACTCAAGGAGCTGGTAATAGTTGACCCAAATATTTAAACTCTTGTACTTCCTCAATTACTTCACCATCCATTTTAAACCTTATATCAGCTGGCTGATTACAGCTTTTAGGCTGAAATTGTATAACCTTAGTTTTTGTAACATTAAAAAGAATATCATGTTTCTGCGAATATATTTCGCAGACGTTTAGTAGCCGATCCAGACCTTTAACAGAGGGACTTATTAACACCATATCATCGGCATAAACTAAGTTATTTATCCTTGTGTTATCTATACAACATCCCACTGTTGCCTCATTAAGTGAAGCAATTAATCCGTCAATATACACATTAAACAGCATAGGGGAGAGCAAGGAGCTTTGTCTCACCCCGCAAGAGGAGCCAAAACACTCGCATAGTACATTGCTCCAGTATATATATATATATACAGTGGTGGGCACCGTTAACCAAAAAGTTAACTTCGAGAACGATAATCCGTTAACCCCAATTTTTAACTCCGATAACGATAATCCGATAATTTTACTACAAAGTTAACGGAAGTTAACGATAATCCGTTAACGATAACTATTTCTTTACTAACATTTAAAAAAATCAAGGAAAAAAGCTTTAAAACCCATAGAAAATGTTTATTTATGTAAATCCAACAATAAATAGGTTTTTAACTGTATTTTTATCAAGTTTTGCAACTTTTTTGCTTAATAACTTTTTTTTTTATTTTTAATAAAAAATGTACTGATTACATGTTTTGAAACCCTTGTAACCACTAACCATTAACTAAATTTTAATTTACCAGAGAATTATTATGGCGGGAGCTGAAAGGTAAAATTAAATTTTAGGCACATTTATTAAAGACTATGACAATGTGCTGGTTGCCCTTCAGAAAGACCAACTTCTCAAAGTTAGGCCCAACTGCCAGTCTTGACCTCTTGGGCCTCAGGATGTCCTTGCCGAGAGAGAAGAGCCGTTCCACTGCGGCAGAGGACGGAATTGGCAGACTGAAGTTATGGCGGTTTGAATTCATTCGCGGAGCGGTGATCTTCCGTGAATGACTCCTCGCAGTTAACGTGTTAACGGACTTTAACAGACTAAATATCGAGTTATCGGAAGTTAACTGGTCCGATAACGATAAATGGGAATTAACTTCCGTTAATAGTCCGTTAAAAAAAGTTAACTTCGTTAATTAACTGTTATCGGATTAACGCTTTAGTGCCCAACACTGTATATATATATATATATATATATATATATATATATATATATATATATATATATATTTCGATTCATTCATAGTTTAAGTGGAAGTATGAAGAGTTAAACATCATCTTACGTAGAGCATCATCACATACAGCACCATTCCGCCCATACGCTCATCAGGATAACAGCAGCTCGCAGCAATATTGTGAAGCAAATAGAGTTCAAAGTACTGACGAAGCTTTCGTACGTGGTTCATCCCTATTGAAAACAACAATGCTCCGTGTTATTCTAGTAAAATATATATATATATATATATATATATATATATATATATATATAAGGCTGAGTCTTGGCCAATGTCGCAGCACCGCTTTCCATCGATCAGCGAAGTTAAGCGACATTGGTCTGGGTAGTAGTTGGATGGGGGACCGTTATCTGCGCTCAGATGATGTAGCGACCCGTGGTACAGATCCCATGTAAAGCTGTAAATCCCTTCAGTCATATATCTTTATACATACATACATACATACACATATATATATATGTGTGTGTGTGTGTGTGTGTGTGTGTGTAAAAATGGCCTTACTATATATATATATATATATATATATACACACTTTTTATTATGCTTATAAAATTTAATACTTAGAACTGTGGGGCTGAAGCACTTTTACATATAGCTATATAGTTCTGTGAATGGAGTACATTCATGGAATGGTTGAGAAAACTGTAAATATGTATGTATAGTAGCTAAGCACTTATATATAAAGCAATTTGCGTACGGGATACCGCAAAAGGCTATTAAAAAGATAGTTGATTTTTCATTAGATAAACAGCAAGCACGTTGTGTTTGCGTTTCTGCTACGTCAAAAAAATTTATCAAGATCGGACATTTTTTTTTTTTTTAAGTTTACAGTTAAATATAACTCCCGTTGTTTACAGATTTCCATTTTCTTATACTGTAAATTTTGTAGCTGAAAGCTGTAATCTTATCTGAAATCGCTTGCCTGTTCTGTGAAAAGGATTGTTTTCTACTCTTTGCCATTCCTAGGCCTATTCACGGCCTGCAAAGGAGAATGCTCCAAATGAAAATTTGAGAAAGGTGTAAAAATATGGTTGTGGCGCAGTTGTAAACACGGTTGTAAACTCTATGACATATTCAACTTAAAAGTGGGAAATCCTACCGTCATTTTAGTTACTGTTGTAAGCGTAACTTCTGTATAACCAATCCATAGCAATTTTTTGTAGGTAATTTTGATGTAACATTTGCGCGTATAATTTTATCTAATAGATATTGACTTCAAATAAACAGTATTTTGGAAGGAAAGCTGGAAACGCAAATAGGTAAATAAAATACGTAAATAAGTATATAAAACATCGAAAAAACGCTTAAAAAATAAGTTCAAATGATTATAATTAAGGCAAAAATGTTGAAAAACACAATGCTCCAAATTTAAAACATTTTTTGACATATATTTTATTCCTACTCTTTGAAACTCTTTTAAGGGTCATTACCACGTTCCAGTACCGTTTTCCGATAGATCAGCGAGGTTAAGCGGTATTGAGTTTGTTCATTCGTTGAATGGGTGACCGTTCTCCGGGTTCAGATGATGTAGTGGCCCATGGTTCGAGTTCCAGTAACGTTGTAGGTTCCCTCCGTCACATAAGCTTTACTGCTACTTCGAAGATTAAACAATTCAAAACATTATTATTGTTATTAGTATAGTAGTAGTAGTAGTACTAGTAGTACTAGTAGTAGTAGTAGTATTTACACATTCAAGCTTACAAGTTTTTATTGCAATTTATTTTTCACCATTTTTAGAGATTTAACATGTTTTGAAATAATGTCGCAGTATGATCTACCTATGACTGAATGTGGAAAAAAAAACCATTCAGAACTCTATTTATGAAAAGGAAAATTCTTCTCAAGAATTTAACTTTAAAACTACAACGAAAAAAGCCTCACAATGCCAAAGTTAACAATAGTACATTAGACATTTTCAAACTTAAGTCAAACTCACATTTATACGTGATCATACTTGAGTATGAATTGATCACTTTAGACACAACCTCTTCATGCGTATTAAACTACATTTTTTTTACACAAAACAAAAATACTTCATAATAATAGATAATTAACCGTAATGTAAGTCATAATGAACCTGTTTTAAATTAATTTCTAAAGAGCGGTTATCCCGCGCACCTCTCTTTTTAAACGAAGCTTAATGAATATTCAAACACATTCTTGGTACATTCTTTCAAACACCTTCATCATTATTTTGTCTTACGCCAGGTAGTTCAAACTTTTATCTTTGAAAATCAGAGGTAAAGCAGAAATAACACGTGTTTATAATTACATTTATTACCAAACTGTAAATATCAAAAGAATTTTACAGTCAAGTTACTTTATTTTAATTAGAATCTCGGTTTTGCAATATCCTATACTATGCGTATTATGCATTATAGGTTATAGGACTTTAGAGGTTATATTTATCTGGAAAAATAAGCAGTATTTTGGAAACGAAGCTGGAAACGCAAATAAGTAAATAAAATAAAATATTAAAAAAACAAAAAAAAAGCTTAAAAAATAACTTCAAATAATAATTAAGAGAAAAACGTTGCGAACGAAAGGAAATTATATACTGTAAAAATAAGTTACGCCTCTAAAGTTACGCAATTAAGAGGCATATAAACAAAAAAGAAAAGTTACTGAATTATATTACGGAACGAAATAGCGGAGAAGGATCTAATTTTTTGTTAAAAGTTGATAAAGTTACGTTAATGTTACGCATTGATTTTAGTATTACGTAGAAATTTCGTTAAATGCGTAAATTATGTGCGAGTTACGCGTAAAAAATTTTAGGAGTGTACAGTGGAAATGGGAATGGATCGATTTGGGAATTGCATCTTTTGAGATTTTCATTTTTGAATTTCTCATTCTTAAATCAAGACTGAAGTGGGGAATTGGGAAGAGACCCGTGAATGAGAATGCAAACTTAAATCTAAAATTCAAACTTGACACTTTCAACGAAGTGTCCTTTCGTTTTGTACGTTGAATATTTCGTATAATTTGTATTTAATAAATGCTAATTTTTTACTTTTAATTTATATACACAGGGTGTCCACAAAAGAATCGTACAAATTCCATTTGAAATAAGCTAAATTTGTACAGTTCTTTTGCGGACTCTCTCTCTCTCTCTTTATATATATATATATATATATCGTAAAGAACGACGCTTGTATAGGAGATATTCCGCGCAAGACGAGAAAGAGAAAACAACAAATGAAAAAATGAAGTACCACCTGGGAATCGAACCCGGGATCTTCCGATTGCCGGTCAGACGCGATACCACTACACCATGGTCTTCACTCTTCCAAATGCCGTAATTCCTCTACATACTCGCAGAAACCAATGCCCCAAAGGGGCACCTCCCGCTTGCCGTAACATTATATACATTCAACTGCAAAGAACACGCAGTATAAATAACGTAAAGAACGACGCTTGTATAGGAGATACTGCGTGTTCTTTGCAGTTGAATGTATATAATGTTACGGCAAGCGGGAGGTGCCCCTTTGGGGCATTGGTTTCTGCGAGTATGTAGAGGAATTACGGCATTTGGAAGAGTGAAGACCATGGTGTAGTGGTATCGCGTCTGACCGGCAATCGGAAGATCCCGGGTTCGATTCCCAGGTGGTACTTCATTTTTTCATTTGTTGTTTTCTCTTTCTCGTCTTGCGCGGAATATCTCCTATACAAGCGTCGTTCTTTACGTTATTTATACTGCGTGTTCTTTGCAGTTGAATGTATATATATATATATATATGCAGTAAAAAATAAAAGGTCAGATAGTTACAACATTAATTTCCGTAATGGTATCATCCCCTTCCTTAAACTTTCCGAAACTCATTTTTTCCTAGGTTTGGCAACCCCAACACACACACACACACACACACACACACACACATATTATATATATATATATATATATAATATATATATATACACACTTTAGATTATAAAAAAAAATTATTTGGAAATACTTTGTTATTTTTTTTTCCTACCCATTTTCTTCTTTTCATTTTGGTTTCTTTTTTTGAGCAAATATCATTTTAGGAATCTCACACCCAGATATTAAATTGTGTTGCTTTCTTATTTAAGATTAAAGTTCATCGGTATGGAGCTCCTCCCACAAGACATGGCCAATCTGGCCTCCTCTTCGTCAGATCGCTTCAATGCAACATTCGGGTCATCAACAACAGCCTTTAACCGGTCTGCCTTCTCTCTCTCTCTCTCTCTCTCTCTCTCTCTCTCTCTCTCTCCCTATATATATATAGACCCTATATATATGTGTGTGTGTGTGTGTGTGTGTGTGTGATTACATTCAGTGTTGCATTCAGTGTATCAAGTTACACGTACGTGTGAGTAATGTATGAATAGTGAGAGAGACAGAGAGACAGGGACAGACAGACACAGACAGGCAGACAGACAAAAAGACAAAAAGACAGACAATCAGAAAATCGAACGCAGAGAGAGAGGAAAAAAAAAGGAGAATCAGACTTGGAAGAAGAATATTCCTATGCCCTTCAATGCCCCATCATGCCCCATCATACCCGGCCGGCCGAATCCATCCGTGTTTGATGCTGACTTTTTGGTTCGTCTCAACGCCTTCGGTTTATGACTGATAATGATACGTTGGAGAGGCACCCTTTGTCATAAGCGATTCGAAGCCTGCCCTTTTATTTGTAAAGTTTTAAAATTTTGTACCCCATACCCCAGTTGAAAGATCTTATCTAAATTAAGTGGGTAATTGCATGTTTTCATTATTCAATTCATTGATATTACCGTATTTTCAAAGGCTCCAATCATTAAAACTCTTAAACCTCTTAGCGATGCTATGTTTTTAAGTGTTAGACCCGTTCATACTTGCCTCTTATATAAACACGCGTCTTCAGAGAAACTATAAAAAATTCTTATAGGGTTCAAATCGGTAGCTATATTTTAGGAGCTAAATTACTGGGTTTACCTTTTTCCTTAAATTTAATGCATACCGAGTATTTTGGCTAGATTTTTTTTTTTAGTTTTCTTACGGGGGAGGAGGGGGGTTTGAAGTGGATTAAGGGTAGGGTTCGATGTGCTACTGGCGACAAATGTCATAAATTATAAATTTAACTAGAAGTTTAATATTATAAATAACAACCAACTAAGACCGCTATAGCCTGTTTCTGCATAAAGCCTAATATAATATATATATATATATATATATATATATATATATATATATATATATATACAGGGTTTGTTCAAAAACTATCCGGACTGATACGATTATAATTTATAGACAGAATATGGTATTGCAAGGTTTGGGACTATAACTCCCTCAAGTACGCTCCTTCTGAAGCCATACATTTTGCCCAACGATTCTGCCACTGTTGAAAACATTTTTCGAAAGCATTTTTTGGAATGGCGAAAAGCTGCTCCGTCGAACTTCTTTTAATGGTTTCGACATCATCGAATCGGTGTCCTTTCAGGGTTTGCTTGAGCTTCGGAAACAAAAAATGTCGCATGGAGCCAAATCCGACGAATAGGGAGGCTGCTGTACGTAGGGGGGGGGGGGGGGGGGGGGGGGGGGGGGGGGGGGGGGGGGGGGGGGGGGGGGGGGGGGGGTTGCAACGAATGAGATGGCGTTATCGTGATGAAGCATCCTGTCTCCGGACTCCCACTTCTGCGGCCGTTTCCTCCGAACTGCTTAACGTAGACGTCTCAAAACTTCAATAATAAAATTCCTTGTTGAGTGTTTGTCCCTGTGGAGCATATTCATGGTGCACAACACATTCACAGTAAAAAAAAACAAGTAACTCTCCGACATCGTAAGAAATCGCCGCGAAATAAAACACGTGTAACTTTATCGGTTCACTACAGTGGACTGACGCTACACAATGAAGTGAAACCCTATCACTTAACTTGTCTCGACATGCAGAGACATGTTTAGCACAGTCACAAATCCAAGCGTGACCTTGTTCTAAAAATAAGCACCCTCTCCGGATACTTTTTGACAGACCTTATATATATATATATTATATTATATATATATATATATATATATATATATGGACCTTTTCCGTTCTATGGGCACCACTGAAATGAGAGAAATTAATATTTTTTTAAACTTATTTTAACTTTTTTATTAATAATCAGTATATTTTAGTGGTATATATATTATATATATATATATATATATATCTATATATATATATATATATATCGAAACCTACGGTAAAATTATTGAATGCCCGGTTAGGTTAATTGAATGACGGTTAGGTCAACTGTACGTCTTTGACGATGGTTAAGTCGTGATATTTTCGTTAAACTAACGAAAATATCACACTTAATCTAACCAATCGTCAAGTGCGTACAATTAACCTAACCGGGCATTCAATTAACCAACCGAGCATTCAATTACTCTAATCGGCATCAGTTGACCTAACCGGGCATTCATTTAAACCTAACCCGGCATTCAGTGACCTAACCGGACATTCATTAACTAGCCGAGCATTCAGTTGACCTAACCCGGCATTCCGTTAACCTAACCAGGCATATATATATATATATCAGTGGCGTGCAGTCAGGGTAGGCGGGGCATGCTTTAAAAAGTTAAAATAAGTTTAAAAATATTAATTTCTCTCATTTCAATGGTGCCCATAGAACAGAAAAGGTCCTATATATATATATGTTGAATTTTTACAAATATGTGTAACTATGCAGATATACATACAATACAAGAATAAACAATAATGATGATGATGAATAATAATAATAATAATATTATTATTATTATTATTATTATTATTATTATTATTATTATTAAAAAATCTTGATTTCTATCTTGTAAATAAGTTTGTTTTCGCCCCGTGTTTTCTAATTACTTATTCGTCTCTTTTGTAATGTTCTATTCAGGGATTGGAGGCACTAATTACATGCAAATTATGTCCCTCTCGTTTCGGTCTTAACCCCCGTAATTTGTCCGAGTCCTCTTAAAGTTTTCGGGACAAAACTCCTGATCCGAAGTTTCAAACCTCGAGCGAGTCGAAGTTTCGGTTTGTAAGTTTCGGTTCTTCGAGTCGAAGTTTTCGTTTATAAGTTTCGGTTCTTCGGGTCGAAGTTTCGATTTATAAGTTTAGGTTCATTCACCGGGTGAAGTTTCGGTTTGTAAGTTTTGGTTCTTCGTGTCGAAGTTTCGGTTTTCGGGTTGAAGTTTCGGTTTGTAAATTTCGGTTTTCTGATCGATTTCGGTTTGTAAATTTCGTTCTTCGTGTCGAAGTTTCAGTTCTTGGGGTCGAAGTTACGGTTTGTAAGTTCCGATTCTCCGGATCGAAGTTTCGATTTGTAAGTTTGGGATCGAAAGTCTCGCGCGGATTGCGAATAAAATTGGGTTAAGTAAAGTCCTGTTTAACTTTGTTTGTGTTATTATTGTTGTTCTTGTCATTACTTGTTTGTTTGTTTGTTTACTTAAACTTTAGAAGTTTCGGATCTTGTATAAGTTCGGATTTAAAATTCCGGTTAATATCCGGTCGTAAATATCAGATTTCCGGTACAACTTTCCGAAAAGTTTCGTCAATCGACTGTTTGTATTGCCATGAAATATTTAGACTATATCTAAAATGCTTCGTCGAAGAAGATAAAAAAAAATGTTTCAAGGAAGATAAGAGACGAAAATACAGGGTCGTCATAACGAACAAAATACAGGGTTATAAATAATTGTTTATCAGTCAATCCATTCGTATGATTAATTCAATCATGTATGTGATTATTCCATTAACCCTGTTTCTTTTTCTGGTATAACTGAAATGCTTAATGCAAAATATGGTTGAATGAACCATCGGAATTAGTTGGCTAAAAAGAAATGATTATAACCTAACTTAACTTAACCTAACCTAATCTAACCCACAATATAATTCTCGATAAAACTGTCAAATCGTTCGGGTATCGTAATTCCGGTTCATTCAACCATGGCATGCGTACATAATTCCCCCTAACTACTTTTAACTTTTTGGTATAAAACAGACTTAAATAGCAAAAGTTAATGTAACATGGCTGCATTGACCATTTGAACTTACTGGCAAAGAGTTTCAACCATGAATTTGGTTGTTGAAACCAAATACTTTTCTGTACATGTATTTTTTACTTAATTTACAGCTCCAAACATTTTAACGAACATTTTGTCGACAAAATTCTACAAAATATTCCTTTATAAGAATTTTTGAGCAGAAATTATGGTGAAATCGTTTTCGTGTAAGATTTCTTTTAAGGAATTTAAACGTGCTTAATATATACATATATACACACTTCGGATTCTCCCTCCCTCCTCTCTCTCTCTCTCCCTCTCTCTCTCTCTCTCTCTCTCTCTCTCTATTTATATTATATTAGCAAAATTAATGGATAAAGGAATGGCTGAAAATATGTGACTGTAAAGTCGCTTTATTTTAAAAAAAAATTTTACAGTCACTTCCATCTGTGGCGACATTCGGAGAGTTTCAGTGTACGATTAGGGCAGTGTCAAAATCACAAAACAATCCAGACGTTATCATATATATACTGTATATATATATGCAAATGTCACTGACCTTTGCATACAAGTTTTTTTTTTGTTTCACTACTAAGGACTAACTTCAAAGGTCGATTTTTTAAACCACTTCGACGTCAATTTTGAGTCGCAGCCTATAAATTTTTTTATATTCAAAATTCAAAATTCAAAAATCATTATTCAGAGAAGAAAACAAGTGACATAGTTTTACAATTTTTAGATATTTGATATGGCATTAATATATTCACGATACTCTTATCGGAATATGCCTTTGAAAGCATGGAGGCTTTTTAGGTAAAATTAATGACATTTAGTTTATTTATTACAGACAAACGTGAAAGTGATAGTGATAACAAATAATAATAATAATAATAATAATATATAATAATAATAATAATAAATACAATATAGACTTTACAAAATGTTACATAATTTTGAATTAAATGATTCATTGTATATTTAGTAAAAAATAACTGATGCTTAATAAAAAAAATTATAAAATTAATAAATTACGAAATTAAGCGTTTAATGAAATTAGCATATTCTAAATAGTTGATTATAAAATGGGAACTTCATTACTATGGTATATATATGTATATGTGTATATAAATCTGACAATATATATATATATATATATATATATATATATATATATTTCAAAGGTCATTTTAGTCGAAAATTAAGATTATATGCTTAGCTTACGAGCACATATCATAAATCTTATACGTAACGTAAGCTCTATATAAGGTCAGAACGCTGACCTACACTTTAAGGTCATCATTTGACCCCAATTTAGGGTCGTCATTAACCTGCAAATCGAGAGCATATATTTTGACCTGTGTATCAATATATATACTGTGTGTGTGTGTATATATATATATATATATATATATATATATATATATATATATGAAATTGTAATGCAACGTTTCTCTACAACTTTTCTATATGAATGTAGGACTGTAGGTCCTCTTCAACTTTTCAAAAATAAACAAAAAATATATATACACTCGTCTGTGGAAAGTTTACTTTGACTACCAACTCCCTACTACATCAAAGTGCCGTCTGAAAACGGATGCACAAAAACATATTCCTCTAACATTGAGAGAGAGAGGGATATATATATATATATATATATATATATATATATATATATATATATATGCATCTGCATACAAAAATACAACCACTATGCATACCCTATTGTATGGTGTTTAGGGGTGGGGTGTGGGGGTTCGAAATTGAGGGAGCAGGGTGTGTAGGGTTGAAGGAATTATTATATAAATAATAAATGATAAATGGCGTCCACGTTAAGTTCCGAGCCTGCTTTATTTGGATGCTTTGAAAGTCCTCATGAAAAGACATTAATCAAATACACAAAGGATGCTTAGTCCTTCTACTAGCCTTTTTATATATATATATATCACACACACACACACACACAGTATATTATATATATATATATTATATGTACAGTATATATATATATATATAGATAGATAGATAGATAGATAAATAGATAGAGAGATGGATGGGTAGATCGATAGATACATAACTAGATAGATAGATAAATGGGTAGATCGATAGATAGGTAGATAGATAGATAGATAGATTAGATAGATAGATGGCTAGCTAAAGGGATAGATAGATAGATATATAGATAGATACAAAAGTTATATATAAAGAAATACTCTTTAATTCTTCAATAAACTACAAAGAACAACGACAATAAAAGAGAATAAAGGAAAACAAGAATAAATACTTCTATCTATTCTTCGTATTTTTAATGTACAAACAAAATTGGCAAACCATTATTTTTTTTTTCCTAATTTTTCTATTACCACTTGGTTAATTTAACTTTTTGCCCATTTGGGGCAAATACAGTGAGGAAAGTGAAGGACAGACGCATTAACAATAAAGAACTACACAGGTTTATGTTAACATGAAGAAAATAGTCATTGGGTATACTATATATATATATATATATATATATATATATATATATATATATATATATATATATTGGCCTTTGTGGATATGCCTTTACAAGGGATATATATATATTAACACCCAAAATTCTCAATCTATTTTTTGGTCACTCCTTACAAGAAATATAGTGGGATTTTTTGGGACACCCTCTATATATTGTATAAAATCCCAGCATATTCTTATAAAACACCCTATATAACGCCTGTTTCATAACTTCTATGTACTCGTTAACCTCTAAAAAGGTTACCTTCTATAAGTAATACCCCCAAAAAGGTTTTTAGCAACTCCTAAACCCAGTATACCTCCCCCCCCCCTTGGCCCTGTAACTGCCTTACCACCTGTAAGAGCCCCCTCCCCTTTTTAAAGGTCCTTACCCTGGAACTTAACCTTTCGTCAAAAAAGGAATCTGGAAATCTGGAAACGAGAAGAAGAAGAAGAAGGAGACGAAGAAGAAAAAGAAGAAGAAGAAAAGAAGAAGAAGAAGAAGAAGGAGACGAAGAAGAAAAAGAAGAGAGAAGAAGACGAAGAAGAAGGAGAAGAAGAAGGGTATAGCAACAAAGCAAATTGAGAACAGTATTTGAGGGTCTAATTAATGAGTTATCTTATGAGCAGTTTAAACAGGGTCGTGATGAGTACTTCCACGGTGGGGTTCGGGGGGTTGGGGGTATAAATCAGGAACTAATTGGCTCGGTGACGAATGGGGATGCATATCGTTTCAAATAGGAATATTTATTTCTGAAACGTATATATAATTGGTTGGTCAGACTCTCTCTCTCTCTCTCTCTCTCTCTCTCTCTCTCTCCACACACCACATACATTATATATATATATATATATAAAACTTAAGTGCTTCCTTTTGTCCCAATTTTTTTTTGTGTGTAGCTTAGTCAAGGTATATATATATATTTGATCAGTACCCCCTATTCTGTTGGGTATTTTAGCTGTGTTTGTTGGGTTTAGCCTTTTATTCTTGCGTGGCGGAGGTAGGAGGTGGGGAAGGAGGGGTGTTGATGCTCTGCGTTGAATTTCAGGATTGGGTGATTCATTATTATTGATGCAGTTTAATGTTTACATTTTACTGTAATGTTTTTCTTAAGGGTTTTTGTTCGATGTAAATTAACAAGTTCTCTTTGTGCCAACTTTATATACTGTATATATATATAATATATATATATATATATATATTATAGTGTAATGTGTTTGTTACTACAATAATAAAGATGATAATGGTTAATTGATTGATAATGATTGATCGTTAATGATAAATGCTTAGGCTGAGGTCACCAGATCTTTGCAGGTCAAATAATGTTCTTAATTAAGTTAATATTAGGTCGATTGATAGATTCAGTTTTCTTCCATTTATTTTAATAGAAAATAAATTGATTCGAAATGATTTAAGAATGCGACTGAATTGTTGATTGTTTACATTGTAAATAGTGGTAATGTGTACACTTGAATTGATGTTTACAATATGACAATTAATAACGCGCGACTGATTGATAGATTCTTTATATAAAGTTAATTGAGTGATATTAAAAGGGCCAATGAGCCTTGCACGTATGATGTTTACATGATGGTAACGCGTGAATCACTGAGTTGCCTTCGAAGAGCGAAAGCGCTGCGAGCTCATCTTGAGGTTCCCGCGCTGTGACGTCATCTTTTGCTCGCTTGGTATGACGTCATCTTTGTTGAGTTTGGTTTGATGAGTTGTATCGCATTGTTGATGGCATGTTGCTGAAAGTTGCAAAGATGATTGCAACGTCTCAGTTGTCCGCTACACACACACACATATATATATATATATATATATATATATATATATATTAGTGGTGGACCGAATGTCAGTTTTTCAACATCTGCGGATGCGGATGCGAATGCGGATATTTAGTTAATCTATCAATATAATATAGAATTATGAATATATGACATAATTTTTCAATTTCGTGATATTACTATTATGGGAGGCAATGCATAAGAATTAAAATTAATATTAATGTTTTTCATTATGATAAAAATAATAACTTTCTCAAGAGTTTCAGACAGAAAATTCAATGAAACAAGTTTCATTAAATTTTCTGTGTTACCACCTATTTATATTTTGAGGTTTATATATTTGTTTGTTCATTAATAATTAATACTTTACATGAAATGTGCATGACTGGGCCTCATAAGCTACTTTATAAGCTAATTTAATTGTAAATTGCATAATTTATTAGAGGTAATATCCGCATAACATCCGCAGTCAGAAGTGCGGATGCGGATGTTAAAAATGATGCGGATGCGGATATCCGGACCACCACTAATATATATATATATATATATACTGTATATATATATAATTGTTTATCTTTATATATATATATATACTAGTTTTTTACTTCGTTAATTATTTAATTAGGTAATTATATATATATATATATATATATTATATATATATATATATATATGGTTAGCATTGCTGACGACGAATCCATAAACCCGGGTTCGATTCCCGGTGCGGGTGGGTGGTGTGCATCCACCCAGTTGTTTATCCTTCCTTGGTTGGTAGGTGATGAATACCATAAAAAATTCCGCAGATTAGTCGGGGTGCTGGAGGGGGATCGAACATAGATCGATCCTGAGCATTTGTTCAAAGCCCCCAAACACACACAGACATACACCAAAGAAAAATATATATATATATATATTATATATTGTGTGTGTGTGTGTGTGTTAACACAAATTTATTGCCTGACTTAATTACTGCTTTGCGTGAAAATATAAATACAAATAAGTTTACTTATATATATATATAATATATATTATAATATAAGTAACATACCGTTTATCCATAAATAAATAAATGTTCACACGTATGGGTATGTTTTATGTGGATTTCAGATTATATGTTAATATCCTGAACGTATTAGATGTGAGAAATACAAGACAGTTAATAACCCTCTCTCTCTAATTCATACTCCTTTCATAAGGCATGAAAAACATTATAAACATACTTCAAGTTAGTTGGTTGTTTGCGCGAGTAAATCTATACAGTAATGCGCATGTTTTTATATATATATATATATATATATATATATATATATATATATATATATGCACTGCATATACAGACTGCTGATAGTGTATACACGTCGCTAATTGATTTTCTTTCATCAGCCTTTGATAAATGACAGATACATCGGACATCTGGCATTATAAGGCCCCCCCATTTTTGTATTATAGATGTAGTTGTTTATAAATTCTGACGATAGGGTGTTGTCTATATTGTTTTCTTTTTTTTTTCTTTGTTGTTTATAATCTTGGTTTCAGGATTCTGATGTTATTATTATTAATATATATATATATTTTTCGAGGAAGATACGATAAAATTCATTACTTTGATTATGGTCTCTTTATTACAACGTCAACACCATTCCATTAGACTAGGAAAAAAGGCGTAAAACTTGTTAATTCTTTTTATATGTAACTGGCACATAGACACGCGCAGACGCGCGCACAAGGCACTCACGGAGGCACGCCCGCACTTTTATATATATATATATATATATATATATATATATATATATATATATGTCGCTGCGCCAAGGGGGTCAGGTACCTCGGTGTCTATAGTAGTGGTTAATTAGCATGTTATGCGCAATGTTTTGTTTAATTAACGCGTCTCATCCACATGATGGGAATGTGTACCACACTCAATTTTTTTCTTTCGCTGAAGCTCCTTTCCGTCTGTCTCACTGAATCGGTATAATTTCTCAGTTTACACTCAGTTGATCACTGTACAATTCGGGTATCACTTGGACCCTCCTTCATTTTGAGTGCAGTTTTGATCAGTAATTGCCCCTCAAAGTATAAATTCTCGCGGAGCTTCAATTCAGAACATCGATAACTTTTATACTCCACATTCGGCTTTCACGTTTAAAGACAAAGTCCATTCAAATAACTGATGAGAGAAGGTAATTTTTAGACGATTTTGGTTCCAATTTTTACTCTGTTTATTTACTACGAGGAAAATGTTTTTTCAGTTTTAGGTATGATTCACATATATTCCGAGAAAATACGACGGCCGCAGTTTTAAAAAGGAACAAAACCATATTTCAAAATTTAAAAAGAAAAAATTAATCAGTTAAAATGTTACAAAAAATTACTTGCATAAATTCAAAGCAAAAAAAAAAAATTGGCATTCAAACAACCTTAGTCAGAATTTCAATAGAATAAAACGCTTAACCTATTCAAGTGAGTATAGCAAAATTGCACATGACTAATTAGATCATGTATATATACTATGTACAGAGAAGAGCGTGTCAGGCCGAAGGTATATTATACAAGATTCTCCTCATAATCAAACTGTGCAAGTTTTATAACAAAATTCTCCTGAGTGGAGCCAATCAAAACTGACTGCCTTAAAGGTGGCGTTTCCCCTCAAATTAACCACCAATCCACTAACCTGATAGCTACATTTATAGTGATTGGCTTTCCCTCGAAGAAGGTTGGTTCCTTCTCAACCAATTAAAAAAAACATCGGTACAAGTGGCTGTTTGGTACCTATAGAACAGATTTCCCATGGGTTCTAAGTTGTTTTGTTTAGTGTGGTGACGTAATCTTATTTGAATGAATGCATGGTTTGTCTGGAAGGCGCCAGTAAAGCTTTCGAAAGAGAGTATAGTTTTACGCAAAATCTTAAATCAAATAAGGAATTCTATGGTTTGACATAACATCTTTAAAAAAAATTATTCAAAGATTGCAAAATGACTTATAAAACAATAAATCAGCGGTAGCGCGATAGAATTTCGAAAGCCGGGTCAGTAAGGTTACCACTCAGGTGAACGAAGGAACTTATGTGGAATGTAGAAATTCATGTTTTATGTGATGACCACATGAACTATGTGGTAGCCGCATGAAAAGAGAATATCTTAAAGCATTCAGAATTGAGGCCATTTTGATTAGCGTTCTATACTTTTAATATTCTTATCCATTTAACTTAAATGGATTTTCTTACGGTCACCTTTCGGGCGGACATATGTGCGGAATTTTGCCATGCTTAAGTAAAATGAGCAACCAGGAAAGTTATTGGAACAGCTGAATTTTAAGTGCAACTTCTATGTATGAATTACAAAGAGAACGTGTCGTGCATTGACAGAGTTTTTAAATTGTGAAAGAATCATGGTGTGTGTGTGTATATATATATATATATATATATATATATATATATTAGTGATGGATCGAGTGGTCGGTTTTTCACAACCGCGGTTGCGGTTGTGTTTGCGGTTGTCGAATTTTTTCCAACCGCGGTTGCGGTTGCGGTTATCATATACTAGGAAAAATGCGTAATTATTAACTGGATTTAGCCACTATAGTGCAATTTAGCCACACTTGGTACATAATATATACTAAATAGTATTTATTTAGTAAATACCTTATGTTGAACACAAGTTTTGCAATACACCGCTACCGCTATTTCTGTGTTGCAAAACTTGCGTTCAACATAAGGTATTTACTAAATAAATACTATTTAAATGAAATATATTCTAAACTTATATAGCTATTATGAAAGAATAGGTCAAATTAATTAAAACCATATTTTGCACTAAGTGTGTTACCAGGATGAGGACGAGGACCCATCGCACTGTTCATCCCACCTACCACTTTCCCCAGCCTCCACCCATTGGAAAGTTATGGATTATTATTCATTTGAAAAACTGATGTCAAACTTAATGACAGGCAGTGTGAATTTCAAGAATAATATTTTTGCTGCATTTTCACCTTACAACCGCAACCGCACTTATGGAACGGCGGTTGCGGTTACGGTTGCGGTTGTGAATTTTTGTGCGGTTGTAGTGCGGTTGCGGTTGCGGTTATTCGATCCATCACTAATATATATATATATATATATATATATATATATATATATATATATCACTTATGTAGCGACCCGTGGTTCTCCCACGTAAAACTGTAGGTCCCCTCCGTCATATGACCTTAGATGTTGTGAAGGAGGTTAAACAACCCCAATAAAAAAAATATATATACCTATATATCGCCGTTAACCCGTGGTTGTGTCACTGGACAATCAGATTGTGGTCAAAGTGAAAAAAGTATAGCCTAAAATCTTATTAAAACACAGCGTAACTGTATAACTATATACCGATTTAGGATGTGGGTAAAACTCTGACTTTCCGTTCATAGACCAGCGCCAGCACTTTAGTGGGTAACAACGTTTTCCTGTAGGCGAAGTGAATACACCGAGGCGCAATGGGCACCATTAGTCTGACCTAAGCACTGTGCTAGTTTCTGCAATGAAAACGTTTTAGGTCACAAAACTATATTAATGAGGTCAAGTTTCAAAACTGAACTTGCGAGTTATTTGCCCTAAAATATTACTGTTGGTTAACTAGTCATTAAATCTGAAATAGTTAATTTGCAGGTAGTCTTCTTGGGACGAAGCCCTCACTTGTTCATGCAAAATAAATTGACTTAGTTAATTTTCTTGAAACCTACCAAATAACTAACTGCTCATTCTACTTTTGAATCAAATGACTAGTTTTATTTTGTAGTTAATTAGTTAATTAGTAGATAGACTAGATTTTGAAAAGTGAAACAAACGAAATGTCTAATCACTGTTTCGTAGTGATGGTAGAGTAACTAGTTTCATATTTCATCTACTCAACCGGTCAACGCTGGAACAATCTTCCTCAATCCATCTTTCCTCCTGTCTATGGCCTCCCATTTTTCAAACGCAGAGTGTCTAGGCATCTGGAAAACCCCCGGCCTTGATTTTGCCTCTCTTCTTCTTCTATGTATGAGGTGGGGGAGGGGGGTGCTCTTGCGGGCGTTAGCCCTTGGCCCTTCCTTTCTACATATAAACAGAATTTAATATAAATGAAAGAACATACCACATACCCGAAACGAGCGTTATAATGGTTTTATTGGATGATAATAATACATAAAAATATTCTTAAATGAACAATTTTTCTTTTACGAACGAAATAAACAAATTATTTGACTATATTCAAAAATTGTTAAAGTTATAAACTCATTTGTAAACTTTTAGAAAAACTGCGCGAATTTAATTATTATATAAAACATAATAATTAACAAATTACCACATTAATATTACCTCATTAAATTGGTATTTGGTTACGTTTGTATTATATATTTTTATAATAGATGGGTAACTAAAATATTTCTACATTTATATATAAACGTGGTCAGACTGATTTTGTGAAATACGTAAGGCTGTCGTAAGGGTAGTCAGATGCACTGTATTCCCTTAACACTAAGGTGGTCAGATAATATGTTAGCAAACCTTAGTTACTAGTCAATACACTATTACTGTCTTATCTATGTCTGTCTTATCTATGTCATGATACAAAACTTCATTATCTTTCTATGCCAAGACGTGTTATTTAGTACGGAAGGAGGACGGTGGTCCTGACTGAGTCAGTTAATACCAGTCAGTTAATATCACGTGTCTTTCCACCGTCCTCCTTCCGTACTAACTGATACGTCTTGGCATCGAAAGATAATGAAGTTTCGTATCATGACATAGATAAGATTCGGTTCTGAAGTTTCCTTTAAAGCTACCACAAATGCGGAAGGAGGACTTAGTTTTTGATCATATCAAGGATTGGTTAGGTTTTTGGGTATTGGAAAGAGCCTATGGCGTTATTGTCTCTTTTACTGGTTGAGGTTTGGGAAAAGCGACGAATGGCACAATTCTCTTGTTGTCTAAGTGTACTTATATAGACTAATAATCAGTTACTAGTCAATGCACTATTACTGTATTGATAACGATAGTTAGATTACTCGTATTAAATACGTGAGGGAAATCAGATACACTGATTTTCATTGAGAAGTAGGGTAGTCAGAAGATATAGTACTTGTAAGTTTTAGTTACTAGTCAAATGCACTAGACAAGTATTGTTCAAAAGTTCAGTGACTTTCTTTATCGGTTTGCGATCTTGTTCACTCATCTAGTTTCATAATATACCTTCATTTAACTAGTAAACTGACCAGGTCAACGCGAAAAGAATTAAGGATAACTTTAGTGTGAACAATTGACGTTGGGTTCGTTCAGTCGATGGGTGGGTGACCAGTTTTGCGTTCATATGATGCAGCTACCCGTATAATGTTTTGAGTCCCAAGTAAAGCTATAGGTCCCCTCTGTCACATGACCTTTGCCGTTAAGAAAGGGGTTAAACAACCCAAAAACTTCATTATTATTATTAGCGCATCTAAGTTCACTAAGACAACAAGAGAATTGTACCAAAGAGACAATAATGCCATAGGCTCTTTCTTATACCCGAAAACCTAATCAAGCATTGATATGATCAAAAACTAAGCCTTCCTCCAGCATTTGTGGTAGTTCTAAAGGAAACTTCAGAACCGAATCTTATCTATGTCATGATACAAAACTTCATTATCTTTCTATGCCAAGACGTCATTTAGTACTGAAGGAGGACGGTGGAAAAGCACGTGATATTAACCGACTTTTTCCTAATTTGTTAATACCTGAATTGTATTTTATGTTATATATCACAATAAATGTAACCATAATATGGTATGTACCGTACCATATATGTGCCATAACATACTATGTATTGTACCATATATGTACCATAATATGCTAGGTATCTATAGCATATGTATCTATATCTATGTATCTATGTTATGTATCCATACATATACAGTGTGTACCATAAAAAATATACTCCTCAAGTAAATAATATATATATATATATATATATATATATATATATATATAACAAAAGTAATATGCAGTGCATACAGGGTGTCCAATAAGTCCGGTCTCATAGAAAAATTTATTTTAAATTAAATTTACAAAAGTTATACATTTGAACGAAAACAAATGTTCAAATTGATGTCTTGTTTTGGAATCTTTTTTTTTTTTTTTTGTTGCAGGTAGAATAACACACAATAGCTAATATGGAAGCGGGTTACTACTCGTGAGGAAAAGGCCTCCGGAGGCCTTAAATAATTTTTTTGAACATTTGCTTTAGTTCTAATGTGGTCTACTACTTTCGTAAATTTAATTTAAAATAAATTTTCCTATAAGACCGGAATTATGGAACACCCTGTATACGCGTAAATAAATTGGTATTTAATTTTTTTATTAATATACACACAAAAGATCGCCACATAAAATATTAAAAAAAAATTTAAATACATTAAAAAAAAAACCCACAAATTTAATATCCTTTTTATCAAAAAAAACAAAAACAAGATAAAAATTTAATTTATTATTTATTATATATATTTTTTTTTTAAATTAAAAATAAAACCATTTTATACCTGACATTTTCCTATATAATTAACAGTCATTTACAAAATATAATTAAGAGTCTTGAAGTCTTCAAAATCATTTTTAAAAAAATTACTATAAAAATTACTAAAAAAATAAAAAAATAAAAAAATAAATAAAAAAGTAAAAAATAAACTTTAAAAATTAAAAAAAAAATTATCCTTTATAAATTAATTACTAAAATAAGGGCAGCTTGTGAACCTATTGTGTCTCGCTGGATGCCAATGATTCTGCAATTTTTTTTTTTTTTGGGGGGGAACCCAGCCATAAAGATCTTCATGCACATTTTGTAATACCCTTTTCATGGCCCACGGAAAAAGGGTCCAATACCCCAGAAATACCCACACTATTAGCCCGAGGTGATTTGGCAAAAAGAAATAAAATGCCTTTATATAGGGTTAATCTAACAGAGTGATACAGGGCTGCAGATAATATACCGACTCGTGGTTCGAAGCTCACGTAAAGCTGTAGGTCCCCTCTGTCATATGATCTTACATACAAAACCCATGAAATTACAGGATGCCCTATGATGATAGCATACACAGTTTAATGTCAACTACGTAAATCATTCTACGTCATTATGGTTATATATGTGTATATAACCTTGGTTAACCTTGGTTTTTCTTCAGCCCGAATTGTTCATTCCAGTTTAACGTGGAATCCGAACCACGCCCCACCACCAGCCCAGCGTCATAGCTGGGTTTTGCTGCGTGCCGCCTGCCGTCACCAGGTCTCGATCCCGGGGCCGATGTATTCGTAGTCAGCGACGCTAACCATTACACTACCGAGGCACATTAATAACGGGATGAGGAATATATATATATAAAATCCCATGTATTTATTAAATTATGTTAAAATAATTTTATAAAAATTAATATTTTACTTTATAATAGTTAACCCGTAAAAAACAATAAAAATATTTTCAATCGAATTTAGAATTATTAATTTTTTTTCTTTTTTAATTTAAGTTTTCTCCGTATACTGGACAACCTTATACCATTATTGAATTAAACTAAATTCAAATTTTTTAAGTTCGAAAGACATAATCTCTCATCAAAGGCAGAAACAAATGAATTAAGTTGAGTGTATATATATATATATATATATATATATATATATATATATATAATATATATATACAGGGTGTTTGAAAAATTTCTGTACAAATTGTAATGGGGGATAGGCAATTGGCTAAAAGGTGAAGTGGGCTAGACTCGCGCTTGCCGCGGGCATTCTGAAATCGGACGTAGTACGCGTAACATGGAGCGCTTCACGACTGCTGAGATGGCTGACATGCATATGGTGTATGGGGCTGCCAATGGAAACGGAAGAGCTGCTGTGAGGTTGTACCGACAGCGCTTCCCAAACAGACGTGTGCCAAACCACCAAACGTTTGCGCATTTGCATCGGCGACTGCGAGAAACTGGAACATTCCATGCAAACATGCATGACACTGGTCGGGAGAGAAACGTGCGCACTCCTGACATGGAAGAAGAAATCCTACGGCGATTTGAGGACAATCCAAGCGCAAGCACGCGAGGTGTTGCACGTATCCTCGGTGTGAACCACGACCTGGTCTGGAGAGTGTTGCACGAGCAGCAGTTACATCCGTTTCATCGTCAGAGAGTCCAGGCATTACAACCTCGGGATTACCCTCTTCGTGTGGAATTCGCACGCTGGTTTCTGCAGCAGACAGCGGTGCAGCCTAATTTTCCGGCTTATGTGCTGTTCTCAGATGAGGCCTGTTTCACACGTGAGGGTGTGTTTAACATGCACAATTCTCACGTGTGGGCGCACGCAAATCCACATGCTACACGGGTTTGTAATGCCTGGACTCTCTGACGATGAAACGGATGTAACTGCTGCTCGTGCAACACTCTCCAGACCAGGTCGTGGTTCACACCGAGGATACGTGCAACACCTCGCGTGCTTGCGCTTGGATTGTCCTCAAATCGCCGTAGGATTTCTTCTTCCATGTCAGGAGAGCGCACGTTTCCCTCCCGACCAGTGTCATGCATGTTTGCATGGAATGTTCCAGTTTCTCGCAGTCGCCGATGCAAATGCGCAAACGTTTGGTGGTTTGGCACACGTCTGTTTGGGAAGCGCTGTCGGTACAACCTCACAGCAGCTCTTCCGTTTCCATTGGCAGCCCCATACACCATATGCATGTCAGCCATCTCAGCAGTCGTGAAGCGCTCCATGTTACGCGTACTACGTCCGATTTAAGAATGCCCGCGGCAAGCGCGAGTCTAGCCCACTTCACCTTTTAGCCAATTGCAGCGGCGCCCTCTCGCGCCGAATGGTGACGTCAGCGGACATACACTTATAGACGAAAAGGGTTTGTCTTGGTGTTGCCTATCCCCATTACAATTTGTACAGAAAGTTTTCAAACACCCTGTATATATATATATATATATATAATTATATATACTTGGAAACTGAATTTTAAATAGTGATCAAATGTTTATTTTAATATAAAATATAATTTATAATTGCGTAGTCTTAAATTATAATAATTTGCAAAGGGTTAAATTTATTTAATATTTTCTCTAATATATGGAATTGCATATATCTTCCCATCCGTAAGAATTGTCCTTTATGAGGGGAGATATAATAAAAATATTATTAATAGTAATAATAATAATAATAATAATAATAATAATAATAATAATAATAATTATAATATTGGATTCCATTCAATATTCTTTGAATATTGAACGGAATATTTATTTACAGATATACTGTACACACACACACACACACACACACACACATATATATATATATATATATATATATATATATATATATATATATTATATATATATATATATATATATATATATATATATATATATATATATATATATATATATATACACAGGGTGTCCCAGAATTAACTATCTATTTCAATGAAATCGGACAAATTTTTTAAAAACACACTTTTATTTATGTTTATCATGTTTAATATGTGTTAAAAATGTATAAATTTCTAAATTTTTTTCATAATTTTATTTTCATAATTTTTTCATTATCTGGTCCAATGAAAGACCGTCTGAAGTCATAGAATGGCAAAGAGACTCTCCAAAAGTTAACGTGTGGCTTGGAATGACCAAATCAAAATTTATGGTGCTCCATCTTGTTGAAACACAACATTATCAAGAATGCCATCATCAAGAAGCTGTGGTTCGAGAAACTGCTGAAGCATATCAAGGTAGACGGTACCTGTTACAGTTGCTTCCGCAAAGAAGAATGGGCCATAAATTTTGGATTTGGTCATTCCAAGCCACACGTTAACTTTTGGAGAGTCTCTTTGCCATTCTATGACTTCAGACGGTCTTTCATT
>JAJOZX010001972.1:675000-685000 GCA_023014485.1 Bathynomus jamesi
GAGAGAGAGAGAGAGAGAGAGTTAATAAAAATCCAATTTTTGTGTGGGAGAGAGTAGATTCTGCGACATAAAATTTTATTTATCAACGGGTACAAGAAAACTGTTTTCAAAACCCGAAAAGTTTTTAGATGACCTTTTTTATGCCAGGAGGGAAAAAATCTCATTTTATTTGTACACCAATGTGTTTTTTGGTTTTTTTTAAGGCCTAAAAATTTCAATTGAGTCTGAAACTTAAGATTGGAATTTGAAGTAAGCGAAAAAGTGTGTGTGTGTGTGTGTGTGTGTGTGTGTGTTGTGTTTTAACATTTTCCTTGCATTTACAGTACATTTCATTTTACATTTTATACAATATATATATCTATATTATATATATATATATATATATATATATATATATTGACCCTTTTTCCTCTTTCAGATTTCACCGGTGGATGCCGAAGGCATCGAGCTGGCAACCCAAAGAATAAACAAAAACCCTAAGTTGATTTAAGGGTCAGTTTTTAACTCGGATAAGTTTAAACCCACCTCTACCTTTCTTCCTTTGAAAGAAAAAAGAAAAAAAAGAAAAAAGATTAAAGAAATATGTTTCGTGAACCCCCCCCCCCCCCTATAGGCTATATATGGAAATACTAAAACGCAAGCACTGTCCATTTTTTGGTCCATTAATGTATTAGTAGTTTACTTAATAAATGCGTTGTTGGGGCCATTAATAACGAGGATAATTAATAAAGTTTGACTTAATGGCTTTGCGGTTAAATGACCCAAAATGAGTGGTGCGCGGACGAAATAATTTGAAAAATCCAGGCGTAGTCGGCTTGCAGCGAAAGAAGAAGGCATGAGTTAATCTCCCCATCTCACAGTGAGCCTCGGCCATGAGAGGCAGTCTAAAATAGATGTAACATTAACGGTAAAGATAAACTATGGTCAGAGTACATCGCTGACCAATCAGAACTACGTATGGAAGCTGGTTGCTATGCCAATGCGCGTTCTCCGTACTGAATCGCCCAGTATATCTACTTCGGCTCGTTTTCTAAGTAACAATAGATGCCAAAAATGATATCTACCTATTAATAAAAGGGTTTCTAATCTTTATTCATAAATACAAAAGTTTTGTTTCATGCGTTCGTAACTTTTGACAAGTATTTTATCTAAGATGACAGTCACAGCTGGATGAAGCAGAAGGAGAAAGACATCGTTATCTGAGTTGGTACATCGCGGCTGGTTCCTGCGTTTCAGGCAAGCCTTCTTCCAAGTGTTCCAGTCTTCGGAGGCAAACATACCCATAGTGAAGATAAACACAGTAATACCTCGAAAATATTTTATACATCTTATGGCACAGATTTCTTTCTTTTTGTCTACAACTTTTTGCGTACATCCTAAACCTTGTAACTCCATATTTTTAGGTATTAATAAATAAAGCCATTTTCTAGAATTCATTTAGATAAGTATTGTTTACGACTCTTTGAACATATTTATAAGACGATTAACAAACTAAACTGAAAGTCAGGGTCGGAGAATGAATGCACACATCATTTCCAGATCTAACAAACACATCGTTTGTAACAACCATTTTTCCTTACAAACATTTCTTTCTATTTCTTTTTTTAAATCTTTATAAAATGTTGGGATTAAGAGTATAGTTATCAGTTGTCCCGACATCGCCAACAGGAATGCCAAACAATAGGAATGCATTATTATCAACAATCGTAAAGTCTTGATTCTTTAACATACGTTTATATATTGTTCAAAAACCTTATATTGAATATAAAAGCCTATAAAATACTATAGAATAAACCTTTCATATTTACATACTTAAAAGACGCATGTCTTAAATACACTAAAAAACGTAGCGCTACATCGCGAAGTAATTAATGATTAACAACCCTATAATTACGTGTGTGTGGGCTGTGCTTAGCCTAGGTCCGAGAAGCATTTTTCTTCATATATCGTTAAACGGCGTTTCGTTATCGTTTTGTTTCGTTTATCCGTTACGTTTTCGTTTTCGGACGCATCCGTTTTTATTCATTTATACTTCGTTGTTATTTTCGTTGTTTCGTTTTCTGTTTTTCGTATATACTTTATTCATTTTTTTTTGTTTTGTTTAGGCAGTTTGCGTTTTTCGTGTGTTTTTCATTTATGTTTTTTTTTTCCCCGTTTTGGTTCGTTTTCGTAATCGTTTCGCTCATTTTCCTTTTCGCTCATTTTCTTCTTGTTTTTGGTTCGTTTCGATCGTTTACGCGTTTATTCAGTGCCGTTTCAGCGTTTATTTTCTTATCCGAAATGTTTCCCTTTCAATTACAGTGATTTCTTCCCTATAATAATAATAATAATAATAATAATTATTATTATTATTATTAAATGTGCCGTTTCCATTTTTCATTTCACTGCGCTCGTATTCGTGTTCGTTCTGGCGTCCGTTTTCTTTCACTCAGTAGAATGTTTCTTCTACCAGCTCGTGCTATTAAAAAAAAACCAAAAAAAAACATAGACCACTTTCCCATCCCAACTTCAATTGTTGTCTGGCGTCGAACTTTAATTTGCTTGGTTCACCTCTTTGGCATTTCGGTTCCGACTGTAACTGTAATTTCGACTTTTTTATTCATTTATTTATTTATTTATTATCTATTCATTATTTACTCGTTATTATTTATTCGTTCGTCTATTTGCTGCTTCTTTGCCCAATTATATATATGCAGTGTATGTCTATTGAGATTTATTTCTCCCCTGTTTTCTGTGACTTTCTCTTTATAGACATTTCTATGAGCGTTCTTTGGGGTTTTGGGGGTAAGGGGGGGGAGTGAGCGGAAATCTTGTAAATAGGGACAATTTGAACTTAAACAAGCCTCAATTGAAACAACCCAGATGAGACTTACCAATTAGGAGAATTATTATGGAACGACTTTAACTATTAGATTATCGGAACAGAAGTATCCATTTTTAGTAAAAAAAAAAAAATTGGGTTAATTTATGAATGCAAATGGAGACTCCTTATGATATATATATATATCTATATATATGTGTGCGTGTGTGTGTTTACTCTTTTGTTTGTTTAAGCGATATCATTTATGTAAACCGAACTTGGTTTGGGTAATAGCTGCGTATATCTATACTTATTTTATGTATTCACCGGGCCATTTTGTTTATTTATGTATTGTATTTATCTATCTGTTTATCTAATCTCTCTCTCTCTCTCTCTCTCTCTCTCTGCGTTCAGTCTCTTTTTCATACACAAAAACAACAAACCTATAATATAGCCGAGACAAAGAGAACAAACCAAGCGAATATAAAAGTATTTAAATACAGTATTCTAACGAGTTTCGGTCGGAAGTTCCTCCGGAAGACATAGCCTTTCTGGCTGCTCCCCGGAATTAGGTGAGACTCCACTCCAACTCCATCCACTACAGCATTCTAATCTTTTGAGTGAACACCTTTTATGACCAAAAGAATTAGTTATATCTGTCTTAACTCCCCCCCTCTCCTCCTATTGTAGGGTGTAGTGTCTTTTGTGCAGTTATATAGTGAAGATATATAGACTGAATAACTCTGTAAAAATCTTGTTTGCAAGTTCGGTATCCAAAAGTGTTTCATTTGCAACTTGGAATTTATTGCTCCTACTTCCTTGTTTTAATACTCATACGAGCTAATTGTACTAATAAGATAGGGTCCTCTTATTTTTTAAGATATTTTAGGAAAATGTCTGATAATCCTTTGTTTCACAAAGTAAACGGCGAATTAACACGTGAATTAAGAGCCCAAATATTCTCTCTCTCTCTCTCTCTCTCTCTCTCTCTCTCTCTCTCTCTCTCTCTCCTGCAAACTGCTGAGTGTTTCCTTCTTTCTTATTTCCAAACGTACCCACCATGGGCAGGGGGGATGAGGAGGAGGGGAGAGCCTTCTTACTTTTCTGTGATAACTCTTCTCTCTGTAAGTGGTCTGCGTTTAAACGAAATCTACGGGTCCCACCTAGAGTTGGCTGTAAAGCCTGTTGTGGCTCCCATATTTCCTTATAACTTTTTGTAACTCTCTCCATAAACAGGGCAACAACTAAAGAGAAACTGTAATGGAGTACAGAATACCCAAAGAACCTTATAAGTAGAGCCCGAATGTTTAGGCTCTAAAAACCCTTAAAAAATGCGGGCAAATTGGTAAAATAAATATTCAAAATAGGCAGTAAACTCACCCCCTTAAAAAGGCATTTATAAATTTGTTTTGAAAAACATTTAATCTCGAATAATACCTTCATATAAACATAATACATATTACAACGCCCCCTAGTGAACAAAAAAGTAGGTATTGCAAATATTAGTTACGCATAATAACAATGATTTCATTTGAAAAATAAAGTTTAATATAGAATAATAGCATTATACACGTATAAATAATATATATTACAACGCCATTATAGAGAACAAATCAGTAGGGTTGAAAATGTTCGTTGCACAATAATGACAAGGATTTAATTTAAAAAAATGTTTAATATAAAATAATACTATTTTGCGCGCTCAGTTTCTGTTATATACACAGGATGGGAGAAAAGTCTTTAAGGATTTTATACATACAAATAATTTGTTAATATAAATAAATTCCAATGATATCACTGCAGTGTATGCGATACTTTTCAAAGCAACTATGCAAGGCCAGGAATGACCTTAGACTAGAACAGGAAGGCCCTAGGGTCACCCTAGGCCCAGTCAGCGCCATGTCAGCCATGTCAGTAAGGGTGGAATACAGAAGTGAAGGAAAAGTGTATCTTGTATCGTGGGTTATTTCTTATAATAACTGCGAAGAAAGTTTGCATTTATTTCAAGAAAAATATAATAAATCACCACCAAATGCAACCACTCTTCGATACTGGAAGCTCAAACTTTTGGAAACAGGGAACCTGGTTAAAGATCGTTCAAGAAGCGGAAGGCCAATAACGGCGACAGGAGACAACAACAAAGAAAATGTCCTCGCCAGTTTTCAAGTCGATCCAACAACTTCATCGAGAAAAGTCGCAGAGGAATTGGGTATTTCCAAACTTTTAGTAGCAAACATATCGAAATCTCAGGAGTACCACGATTACAAACCCACTTACTCTCAGCTCATATACGATGATGATTCTGATAGACGGCCTCAGTTTGCTGAAACAACGAGACAAAAGTTTAATAGTGAACCAGATTTCGTTCGAAAGATCAAATTTTCAGATGAATGTGTCTTTGGTTTAATGAGTAAAGGAAACATACACAACGTTCACTACTGGGCGAAAAAAAATCCCAAAATACGATTAGTAAACCCGTTAAAACGGTTACGCGAACAGTTTGGGCGTGCATTGCTTATTGAGGATTCGTTTCCTTTAACATATCGAGATATACGATGGATGGAAAACGCTATTGCCAGGTATTGAGAGACAAAGTTTTGCCCTATTTTACTGTGGCGTTGGCAGGAATTAGCTTTATCAACGTGATGGAGCGCCACCACATTACTCTGCAGCTGCTCGTGAGATTCTGGATACGAACCTTGATGGAAGATGGCTTGGGCGGCAAGGTCCCATCGAGTGGCCAGCCAGATCACTTGATTTAACTCCATGTGATTTCTGGCTTTGGGCTTATTTGCGTGACAAACTTTACACTCCTGGTTTCATCTATCCAAATGTGAATGCCCTTGGCCGAGGAATAGATGAAGAACTGAAAAGGATCCCACTCGATATGTTCAGAAGAAAAATGAAGAGTTTCAGAGAGAGAATCCACAAATGTATGATAGCGGATGGAGAACTCTGAAGATTAAATTACAATTTAGCAAAATATTTGTATGAATAAAATTCTTATAGACTTTTTGTTTGATTTGTTTCATCGTTTGAATATTTATCTCTATAATGTTGGTAACTAAATAGTTGTATGTATAAAACCCTTAAAGACTTTTCTCCCACCCTGCATATTCAACTGAAATATATAACAGAAAGTGATAGGCCTATTTTGGGACTCTAATGGAATAATACTAGAAAATAATGGAAAAAAGGCAAATTAGGCACTTTATGACGAAAAAGGCACCTTTTCCTGTAAACGTAAAAGTAGGCAAAGAAAGGCATTTATGGCATTTTGCCTGAACATCTGGGCCCTACTTATACAGTAAGTATACAGTGGTTGCAAGAAAAAGGTAGTTTGGTGTCTCGTAGCAGATAAAGTCGACCTAGAATAACTTCAGCAAGACAGAATCGCATTATTCCAGGGGTGCTCAAACTTCTTCGCAGGCGGGCACATTTTCCAAATGCTGGAGCACAGGCGGCACATATAAAAAAATATTTTTTAACCACCGCTGTTATACATGTGCCGGTATTTTATATCTCGGTTTTTTTGGTATTAAATATAGTGTCTTCAAAGTTCTAGGGGGGCAACCAAGACCGAATTTTGAAAATCTGGAAAAGGAGAATGTTTAGAAGGAGATGTTTAAAAATAAACAGTGATCCTGTCATCAAGGATTTATTAATCAGTGTGAACCGGTCTCTAAAACCTTATCTGGGGGTTACTCGCGGGCACACCGAAATGGCTTCGCGTACACAGGTTTGAACACCCTTGCATTATTCGAAGACTCGTCTTGAAAAATGGTCTCAATCCAGAAATATATTCAACCATGCAAGAGGACCATGGAATTATTTGAACCATCTCCACTAGGGTGTCTCTTATTGGGTAGTCAAAAATTGAAATGTTGAATTATTTTATCTGCGCCCCCTAAAATAGTTCCATTTAGCATAAAAACTAAAACTTGAAAGTTTGACACAAATTGGCTCATATTTAGGGGTCGCCCCCTGCTAATAAAAATGGTGACCATGGCATAATAGCTCCTGACATATGATTATGCTCATTATACACATAATTCCTTCCTTCTTTTTTTAGTTTGATTCGTTTTTATAAGTATAGGCCTTCTTATTTATCATTGATCCTTTTCTAACCTATCCTTGATGTTGTTATAATCCATCCTTTGGTCCTCAATCCTTCTTTATCCCAATCCTTTTTCTCCTATCCAAAATCCTTCCTGGCTCTTTTTTTATATACAATCAGCAATGAAGCATTGCTACAAAAAAAACCATTAGTTTATTATATAGAGATAAATTCAAAATGCCAGTGCTATTTACATACTTTAATTACTTTAATTAGCATTATTTCCTTATACAACATTTATTTAATATACAATGATTATACAATATGGTGTATTTTAAGGTGCGACCTCATTGATGGTTATTTTTTGAGAAGAACAGTTTTTGATGGAACTGGGTGACTCTGGCGGTGTTTTGCAACAATTTGGAGCAGGAACTGGAGCTGCTCTTCCCCCACTGTCAATTTCTTATTCAGCTCTTGAACTAAAGCTACTGCACGTTCTGCCCGGTCATTTACAACAGATAGAGCTGCAACAATAGCTCTGGCCCTTAAATATTCACAGTTGGATGTCCAAGTGCTGGGTGCCTTGTTCAGAAATCCTTCTGGCAAATTCAGCTTAGTAAAGAATTCTCTAGTATTTCTTGTAACAAGTTGGTGTAGTCCTTCACCAGAGCAGAAGGTCGATTCAGGAATCCGAGGACGCTTGGGTGGTCTATCAGTGGACTCATCTTCTAATGCCTTTACCATGCGTTTCTTTACATCTGTAGTAATTCGCTCATCAAAGAAAGCAAGACCAACTGCTTCTTCAGACAGGTACCATAAGTGGTTAGAGAGCTTTTTTTTAGTTGCATCAGAAATCTTTTTGTTAGGATAATTAATCAATGACCTCATAAGGAGCCAGTCATTAAATGGGGTTTCAATAGGGAGTGAGGATGTTGTCCAAGCCTTCATATAGATGAGAACAGAAAAAAGGGAAAGATCTCGAATTCCTCGTTCTTCAGTCTTAGTCATCTTGAACTGGTTTCGAAAAAGCCACATCTTGATAGAATAGAGCGCTTTGGACATCCAGCGAGCTCGATGCATGGCACCTGGTGCACGAAACTTGATGCCTTTATTGGGGACACCTCCAAGAAAGATGATGGACAGATCCAAAAGTTCTTGATAGTCATCCCGTAGCATAGGTGCCTGGGATCTAGCAAACTGAATTAGTTCAGTTTTAGACTGGATAATTGCTTCTTTAGTAATCGTGTCTGTCTCACCTGTTTGGAACTGGCTTTGATCAACAGAAGTCCAATTGTCACGAAAACGCTTAAAGATCAATATCTCTGGACCAGTTGATGTAGATCCCAATGTTGCTTCAAATGCAGCTCCCAACAATAAATCTAAAACATGGTGTCTACAAGGCAAGTACAAAACATCATGTCCCAATTTTGCTTCGATGAGAGCACAGGCTCCACTATATTGACCCGTGTTTGAAGCTGTTGTATCGAAACAAATTGCTTTTACTCTCTCTGTAATTCCCCATTCATTCAGGCAGTTAAAGACGGCTTCAGCTTGTGCTTCTCCAGTTGAGTTTGGGATTTTGGGGACACCAAGCAGCTGTTCAACACCAGGTCCTGACACAAGTACTGGGAGACGATCAATGTGCTTGTGCGAGGTGAGGTCCTCCATCATCTTGCCATCCCAGTGGACTGTCATAGAACATTCTCCATGGAAATGCTCCTTAAGTTCTTTAGCATGACGAGCTCGGTTCTTATTTCGAAGGCGATGGATAGAATGTTGGTTTATGTTGTAATCTGAAGCGTCCAAACCAAAGCTTTTAGCTGCCTCTGCGAGGATAAATGTTGCCTTTCTAGAGGAAATTTGTGTACGATCCAGGGCAGCAGACATCTGAATAGTCATGATGTTTTTCATGCCTCGTTTTTTCTTAGATTTTGGTAAAGCACAAGCTCCTTTGGGCTCCTCCTCCTCATTCTCACTTTCATCAGTGTTGCTGGAAGATGTGGAAGAAGCCAGTACAACTTGACTAGTAGACGCCTCCATCAAAGATTCTGACTTTCTTTTTCTCTCTGCCTCAGCTTCCAACCGTTTGACTGCATTTTTTGTGCGGTGAAGATGTACAGTGTCCACACCACCGATTGAGCCAGGACGACCTTTTTGTCTTTGCAGTTGAAGGAACTCCCAGTCCTCACGATTCTTGATCAGCTTCTCAGCGTCTCCATGGGCGATGTCAAAGAGATCTTCCAATCGCTCTACAAAATCAGCCTCCTTGGTTTTATGGCTCTGGCTTGTTCTGGAAGCATGCTTCTTTAAGCAAGTCCATTCGTTAAAGAAATTCTCTAACTTCTTCATGGCACGAGGTTCCTGCTGAGTAGGAATATTGGCCTTATCCCAGATAACTATTGTGGCTCGAATAGATTGACGCAGAGCATCGCGGATTGTCATGTTTTTCTCTCTGTGGAGGTGCATAAAATAACCAAAAGCTTGCCTATATGGGGGCAGCTTTGAGCCTTTAATATCATCTACTGTAGATCCGAGCAAATAGAATGGTCTTCTTGTATTCATCTGCAAAATAAGAAAACAAAATATTAATGTAGTGTTATGGTTTTGTAGAGCAGGGCTAAATCACTGTTTTGACTTTTTTAAATTACAAAAAAAAAAAAATTTGGTAGACAAAGTTAATTTGGTCTATTTTATAAATCTAACGTATTTTTCTCAATTATTATTCCTATTATTTTTTAATCTAAGAAACAAGGAATAAATATTTTTGTAGTAGAAATTTATATTTTGCTATTTTATTGGAAATAGAAACAGTGGCGTCACTAGGGTTGGTGTCACCCAGTGCGGTAACTCATGGTGTCACCCCCCCCCCATGGACCTCCTCCCGTACCAGACCATACAGAATCCTTAGTAATGTTTTTTGTACTAATGTTACTCGTAAATCGTAATTCCCGTATATCACTGAATGTAATGGCAATAGTAGTGACATAAACAACTAGCAAAATTAAAATTACTCCTTTAAATTACAATATCATACGCACAGCCTAAATGTATTTACATTTACATAGTTTCATGTGGTTAAAGTGAAAATTCGGTAAGAAAACAATAGAATTCGAAGTAAAAACGTTTAAGAACTACATCAAAAT
>JAJOZX010001972.1:690000-727500 GCA_023014485.1 Bathynomus jamesi
CATGTGTAGGGGGAGCTTGCGCACTTAAAAAGGACATATCACGTGGCCACCGGATTTTTGTCTTTTTTTTTTTTTTAATTATAAAAGGAAATTACGAAAGTTCATAAAAAATTGTTCGTATATACCCAGAGCGTCATGGCATTAAGATTAGTGATGTTTTTAGCCATGATAAATTACCTTGATACGATTAAATTATCTTGGGGTAAGAAATACCCACCTAATTTTTATTTTTATTATTTTATGCTTTGTATTATTATTATTATTATTATTATTATTCTTGGATTTTTAATTTAACAATACGAAATTTACCTTCATATATAACCTTTGTTAAGCTTGGTTTTGTTTCCGCCCGAATTGTTCATTCTGACGAAGGTCAAGCTTGTCACTCCACCTTAGACCTACATTTTAACGTGGAATTCAAACCACGCCCCACCACCAGCCCAGCGTCTTAACCACTAGGCTACACAGGGTACCCATTTACCTACCAACCAATTTTTTTTTATTGTTGTCACCGGGTCTGGATCCCAGGGCCGATGGATTCGTAGTCAGCGACATTAATCACTATACCATCAAGGCGCATCCACTACACCACTTAAATATATATATATATATAATATATATATATATATATATACATAGAGGATGCGTCAGAAGTCCTGCCTAACAGGATAATGTCGTATATTTAAGTCAATTTATGAATTTATATCAATATTTGCTTTTAATTTTTAATTTATTGTTTATATTTAATTTATTTCTCACCTCTTCTTAGGAATGGCGTGATCATCGCACGAAGCGTCGTACCCTCTTCAGGAAAAGGTTGAATTAGTACTTTTGCACAGTTGGAACATCTTTTATCAAATGTGAACTGTACGCAATGTTTGTAAGGATATACGTACAAAATAAACATATGTACTTAAATATATGTTATTATCCGATATGGAGACGATCACTAGACACGGGAGAAATACCGGGCATCCTGAAGAGCGCGAACATAGTCCCAATATATAAAGGAAGAGATCGATCTGAGGCCAAAAACTATAGGCCAGTGTCGCTTACATCTCATCTCACTAAAATATTTGAAAGAATATTTAGACAGAAAATCTATGACTTTTTTGGAAACTCAAAAAAATCAATGATAACCAACATGGGTTTCGGTCAGGCAGATCATGCCTATCACAACTAATGGAACACTACAACAGCATTACTGATGCACTGGAAAGTAATGAAAACTATGATGTAATATACACAGACTTTGCCAAAGCGTTCGACAAGTGTGACCATGGAATCATAATACATAAAGTGAAATATATGGGAATAGCAGGAAAAGTAGGGAAATGGATATATAATTTCCTCAGTGAGCGGCGGCAAGTCGTTACAGTACAAGGAGTATCTTCATCAGAATCAGAGGTCCTCAGCTCAGTACCACAAGGAACAGTATTAGCTCCACTGCTCTTCATAATCATGCTAACTGACATAGATGAAGATGTTACCAAAGACAGCACAGTAACATCCTTTGCCGATGACACAAAGATCAGTAGAAAAATAAGAAACCCAGAAGATGTAGGATCTCTACAAATAGACATGAACAGAATCTACAAGTGGACGGAAGACAACAATATGAAGTTTAACACTGAGAAATTTCAACTGTTACGGTACGGAAAAAGGGAGTACCTAAAATCCATGAGATGCTATACCCCAAATGGACAGGAAATTCGGGGAAATTCTAAAGCAAAAGATTTAGCAGTTGTAATGATAGATGATGCGAAATTTGAAACACAAAATAAGATCGCAGTAAACAGAGCAAAGAGAATAACTGGGCAGATACTGAGAACCTTTAAATGAAGATAGGATAGGAATATAATGATTTCTCTACTGAAAACACTGATCATACCCAAATTGGAATACTGCTCGGTCCTAACATCCCCATATAAAAAATAAGATATTAGACAGCTAGAAGGGATTCAGAGAAGCTTCACAGCCAAGATCAAGGGGTGCAAAAAACTAACTTACTGGGAAAGATCACGCGAACTAAACCTATATTCACTGGAAAGGAGAAGAGAGTGATACACCATTATTTACACTTGGAAAATAATGGAGAAACTAGTCCCTAATCTTACTCTGAACCCAATAACTCCCCAAACAACGGTGGGAAGTAGAAAAGGAAAACTGTGTCATGTTCCCAAATTAAAGGTGAGACAGGGAACATCCTTAACCCTGAAAGAAAATAGTTTTGTTGTGAGACGACCAAAACTGTTTAATCAGGTGCCCAAAGACCTAAGGAACACGAATGGTGTTGCGGTGGACATTTCAAAGAAGATTAGACGCCTGGCTCGAACAATCCCGATGAGCCTGGCGTACCAGGCTATGTGAGGTGGAGCGTACAAGAAACCAACTCACTACTTCACCAGGCCAACTCGAGAGCAGGGGCGACAAGCTTGACCTTCGTGAAATGAGGAATCATCACAGGGAACATTTGAAAGGTTGAAAGGTATATATATATATATATATATATATATATATATATATATATATATATATATATATACAGTATATATATAATATATATATATATATATATATATATATATATATATATATATACACACAGGGTGTTTGAAAACTTTCTGTACAAATTGTAATGGGGGATAGGCAACACCAAGACAAACCCTTTTCGTCTATAAGTGTATGTCCGCTGACGTCACCATCGGCGCGAGAGGGCACCGCTGCAATTGGCTAAAAGGTGAAGTGGGCTAGACTCGCGCTTGCCGCGGGCATTCTTAAATCGGACGTAGTACGCGTAACATGGAGCGCTTCACGACTGCTGAGATGGCTGACATGCATATGGTGTAGGGGGCTGCCATTGGAAACGGAAGAGCTGCTGTGAGGTTGTACCGGGTTCTAGGACAGTTCATACCAGGACAGCTCATACCAGGACAACTCATACCCAGACAACTCATACCCGGACAACTCATACCTAGGACAACTCATACCTAGGACAACTCATACATAGGACCAGAAAAAAAAATGAAAAATTAATGAAAACATTTATTTTGTAAAATTAAAAATTAAATTTAAACATTCAGAATTCATGCAAGTTATTAATGAAAACATTTTGAAATGAAAACATTTATTTTTAAAATTAATGAAAACATTTATTTTGTAAAATTAAAAATTAAATTTAAACATTTAAAATTCATACAAGTTATATACAGTATATATATATATATATATATATATATATATATATATACGTATATGATACACACAGACCGTGCATGGAACAAGGAACTCTTCTGGGATAATTAAATCCACTATAGTCCGAATAAGTAATGGTAAATGACAAATACCATAGTTTTTCTTTTCATGATGCAAGCCCGACGTGGGCAACGGGTCTCTCGCAAAGAGGTCCCATAGATATAGCTTCCCTCACCAGCTATCTGCAAAGCAGACAGGATCCAGCTTTGGGACATGGATCTAGGGTTTAAAGCAGCCTAGCCCCACTACATTTAGAACCTCAATATAAGTAAAAGACTCGTTGCATTCACGTCGGATTGAATAAATCAAGAAAAAGGGGCAACGAGTCTTTTACTTATATTGAGGTTCTAAATGTAGTGGGGCTAGGCTGCTTTAAACCCTAGATCCATGTCCCAAAGCTGGATCCTGTCTGCTTTGCAGATAGCTGGTGAGGGAAGCTATATCTATGGGACCTCTTTGCGAGAGACCCGTTGCCCACGTCGGGCTTGCATCATGAAAAAAAAAAAACTATGGTATTTGTCATTTACCATTACTTATTCGGACTATAGTGGATTTAATTATCCCAGAAGAGTTCCTTGTTCCATGCACGGTCTGTGTGTATCATAAAAAACTCAGGGAACCATTGGGTTCATTGAATGCCCAGTTAGGTCAACTGTACGCCCTTGACGATTGGTTAGGTTTAGTCGTGATATTTTCGTTAAAACTAACGAAAACATCACGACTAAACCTAACAATCGTCAAGGGCGTACAGTTGACCTAACCGGGCATTCAAATTTTATCTTATGTAAATAATGGTTCTCTATTTATTATATGTTTGCAATAAATAATAAATTTGTTGTTATTGTTTTCTTATCTTATTTTGGTTAATTTGCAGAGTTTAAACTTTCGGGGTGGATATAGATGAAAAGATCAACATTGGGGTGGTAATTGTTGAAGAGAGTATGAGTTGTCCTAGGTATGAGTTGTCCTAGGTATGAGTTGTCCGGGTCTGAGTTGTCCGGGTCTGAGTTGTCCGGGTATGTGTTGTCCTGGTATGAGCTGTCCGGTCACGGTTGTACCGACAGCGTTTCCCAAACAGACGTGTGCCAAACCACCAAACGTTTGCGCATTTGCATCGGCGACTGCGAGAAACTGGAACATTCCATGCAAACATGCATGACACTGGTCGGGAAAGAAACGTGCGCATCCTGACGTGAGGAAGAAGAAATCCTACGGCAATTTGAGGACAATCCAAGCGCAAGCACGCGAGGTGTTGCACGTATCCTCGGTGTGAACCACGACCTGGTCTGGAGAGTGTTGCACGAGCAGCAGTTACATCCGTTTCATCGTCAGAGAGTCCAGGCATTACAACCTCGGGATTACCCTCTTCGTGTTGAATTCGCACGCTGGTTTCTGCAGCAGACAGCGGTGCAGCCTAATTTTCCGGCTTATGTGCTGTTCTCAGATGAGGCCTGTTTCACACGTGAGGGTGTGTTTAACATGCACAATTCTCACGTGTGGGCGCACGCAAATCCACATGCTACACGGGTGCATGATCATCAAGAACGGTTCGCCGTCATTGTTTGGGCGGGTATCGTCCATGGCAAGTTGATTTGGCCGTACCTGCTGCCTGCCCGACTCGACGGGCGGGTTTATCGGATATTTCTTGAAGAAAACGTTGCCGGAACTGCTGGAAGATGTTCCCGTGGCTATTCGTAGACGAATGTGGTTTCAACACGACGGGGCCCCAGCACACTCCAGCAACGATGTGCGGGATTATCTGAACGCCACTTTTGGGGACCGATGGATAGGCCGGGGTGGGCCCATAGCCTGGCCACCGAGATCGCCCGATTTAACATGCCTCGATTTCTTCCTGTGGGGACACATGAAGAACCTCGTGTACGAGACTCACATTTACTCAGAAGAAGACCTCGTAGCAAGAATCGCTGTCGCCGCTGGAACTGTTCCCGAAATGCCGGGAATCTTTCGACGTGTACGTCGGTCAATGTTTCGACGCTGTCGGGCATGCATTGATGCTACCGGTCGCAACTTTCAGCACCTTCTTTAAATAAACATGCCTTCTTTAAATAAACATGTTACGCGTACTACGTCCGATTTAAGAATGCCCGCGGCAAGCGCGAGTCTAGCCCACTTCACCTTTTAGCCAATTGCAGCGGCGCCCTCTCGCGCCGAATGGTGACGTCAGCGGACATACACTTATAGACGAAAAGGGTTTGTCTTGGTGTTGCCTATCCCCCATTACAATTTGTACAGAAAGTTTTCAAACACCCTGTATATCTCCAATTTTCGTCATGTAACTCCACCCGCTCTCCGGCCTTCGTCGGAGAGCGTCCCGCCGTCCTTCGAAACTCCATTCAATTTTCAAACATACACGAAGTTAATCAGCTCCGATGAGGCCCACTACTATTTCATCCTTCTGGAAGTAACATCACTTCTGATGCAACTGGCGCCATCCGTCCGCTTTCACCTCACTCAACATTTTTTCAATTTGACCTGCGAAGCTACATTTCCTTTCACCAAGATCTCATCACGCAGCTTGGCTTGTAGGCCCTTCCGTCTTCAGAGTTATCTTCCTCATCAAAATCTCAGGTTTGTAAACCTCGAGCAGGCAGCCAGCTCATTTGGCCAACCGTTTATTCCGTCGTGCTAAACTACTTTTTCGTAACCTACAAACTCAATATACTCCCAGCCTAACCGAAATAGGCTATCTTCAAAGTGTCCTCAATACCGTTGAAGCTACTCATGCATTTACGACAGCAGTTAGGCCTATTCGGTTACTGTACCAATACCGTACTTTCATTACCTCAGTTATTATTTGCTTAATTACTTATTATTGTGTGTTCAGTAACAATACCGTGTATCTCATTACCTTAAGTAGTGTTTCTTGTCATTACTGTATCACTTAACTCTTATCCTGTATAAAAATCACTCCTTATTTGCTATCATTCATTGTAATATTGCACAAATTCAGTATAAATAATTGTTAATCACTGTGAACAAATAATTCATTTATTTTTCTAATTAAACAAAAACCACAAAGTAATTTTCATCTCCATATTAAATATTGTTTGTTTGGCTGAAAGGTCAAACTGGTGACCCAATATCATTTTCATTTTAATTCATAATCAACTGGACCCAGCAAGAAATCAACAAACTGGATACGAACACCAGAAAATTGCTCCATGCGCATAAGGTCATATATAAAAACCAATGCACACCAAGGCTATACCTGCCAAGGAGGTCGGTGGATTAGGGTTTGCGCTAATTGACCAAGTGTACAAAGCCACAACAATAGGATTAGTACAGTACATAAAGGAAGGAGAAGGAAGGCTAGTCAGATTTGTAAGAGACCATGAACGTGAAAAGCCTTAAACAACATCACTCTCAAAAAAGGCAAATGATTATCTAGTGGATGCTGGCATAGGACCTGAACAGCTTGAAAACATTGCAAATAAACCTCTCATGGGAAAGATAAGCACCATCAAAAGAAGGTATAACAAGAAAAGATCAGAAGAACTGGGAAGAACACAAGTTCAGCAAAGTATACAAAGAGGACTTGTTGAACAGAGCATACATAGAGAGGGATAAAACCGTGGAGTTCCTGGTAAGAGGGGCACTGAGATCAGAAGATGAACGGCTGGTGATGGCAGCACAAGACCAGGCACTACGGACAAACTGGTTCAAAAGGAATATTGAGGGCAGAAATGAAAGTGAGATGTGCAGATTGTGCTCAAAGAGCCTAGAAACTGAGTCACATACTATCGGGGTGTGAAATACTCTTGCACAGAGGAAACTACACAGACAGGCACAATGCAGTCTGCAAGCTAATCCACTTCAAGCTGTGTAAGAAATATGAAATAAGGCTAGAAACAGAAAAACACTGGGAACATATTCCACAAGGAATAGAAGACAATGACAAAGTGCTGCTCCTACATGATCACGAGATACCAACTGACATCAGGGTATCAGGATGCGGACCAGACATAGTTGTGAGAGAGAAGGAGGGAAACAAGTGCCTCTTGGTGGAAGTAGGAGTCCCAGCAGACTGGAATGTGGCGAACTATGAAAGGGAAAAGGTCTTAAAATACCAGAGACTCAAACACAAAATAAGGAGAATGTGAAATGTAAGAAATCCACAGTAGAGTTCCTGAACCAACTGCCCATAAGTGTGACATCTGGAGAAGTTGTAGGGGAGATATTACGATACAGCGCCTCTATCTTACGCCTAGTACTAGGCTGTACCTAAAAATTCCTCAGGGTTAAGGTTTAACCCCGGAAGTAAAGAACTCTCTCCATCTGGAGTAGAAGGGAAAAAAGAAAAAGAAAAAGGATACTATAGTGAGCCTACCGTTGAGCCACTGTAGATAGATAGATAGATAGATAGATAGATAGATAGATAAAGGTTTCATGAATTAATTTGAGTAGGTCATAAAAACTCTTATAATGGAATAGAACCAAAATAAATTAAAAATTTTGGACGTTCCGGACTGAAAAATATACTCAGTTGTCACAACTAAATAAAGCCATCAAATTTTTTATCCTTTTTGTCATAAAAATTTTGGTGATGTGAATCAACTTTCTGTTGTAAAAATATAACATAGCCTCATTATTACTAATATTTAGTTGAGTAACTAAACTATAGTTAGTGGTATGTTAGCTCAAATTCTGGTAACAATAAGCGAAGTTTGATTTATATAACTATTTTTCAGTGTGTGAGAGAAAAACAGAGAAAATATACAATAATTATATAGTAATTGAAACATACTTTTTGTATGTAGGGTAAAGTTGCCAATGGTCGCCCATCGATCCTAACTAATGTCGTGCATTTGACTTAAAAAAGTTTTTAAGTTAAGTTTTTTTAAGTCAAATACGTCACATTAAGACCGATGGGCGCCCATTGGCAACTTTACCCTACATACAAAAAGTATGGGATCACCTGAAGATCAGGGCCCCCCAGCCTTCTTTAGTTAGCCTTATAAGGCTAACTAACAAAAATATCACAACCTAACCTAACCAATCGTTAGGTCATCTGTACACCCTTGACGATTGGTTAGGTTAGGTCGTTATATTTTCGTTAGTTAGCCTTATAAAGCTAACTAAAGAAGGCTGGGGGCCCTGATCTTCAGGTGATCCAAAGTATGCTTTAATTATTATTTAATAAGTGTTGTGTATTGGTTTTTAAATAGGGTGTAAAAGTGTTTTTGGTGTAATTCTCCCTGTCTATATCTCATACAAACTTGGTGTAGGAGAGAATTGTTATCTATATTTTTCTTTCGTATATAAAATCCAAACGGATAATCTGGAATAAATATGTGACAGGTTCCCTAATTTTATCTCGAAAGAGCCAATTAATGTAAAGGCAACAGATTATTTTTCGACGCCTTAAAAATAAAAGAGTTCGATTTATGGCATAAAAATTAATATAAACTGAGTTATATTCTTTGACTATTTCAATTCTCATATTACGCCTTATTTTAGCGTGCATGCGTGCGTGTGTGTGTGTATGTGTGTGTATTCCCTTAACTCACAAATCGGTGTCCAGTTTTGCGTGTGGTGTGTGTGTGTGTGTGTGTGTATTCCCTTAACTCAAATCGGTATCCATTTTTGCGTGCGTGTGTGTGTGTGTATTCTCTTAACTCACAAATCGGTATCCAGTTTTGCGTGTGGTGTGTGTGTGTGTGTGTGTATTCTCTTAACTCACAAATCGGTATCCATTTGTGTGTGTGTGTGGTGTGGTGTGTGTTCCTTTAACTCACAAATCGGTATCCATTTTTGCTTTTGTTTGAAACTAGTGAAAGATTAGAAAGAGATCGAGCTTTAATTATATAGAAGCCTAAAACCTAAAGCTTAAGGGCCAAATTAAATTAGAAAATAAAATAAATATTCCAATAATTGTATTTTCTCCATTAAGAGTAATTGTAATATCGCAAAATTACAATATTATATTATTTATCTTATGAATAAAGCTTTTTATTTGAATTGGATTAGCTACAGGGAGGTCATGGCCCAATTTCGATTCCCATAAGATTATCGAAGTTAAGATACTTTCAGTCTGGGTAGTTGTTGAATTGGTGGTCGATCTTTGCGTTTGGATGATGTACCGACCCGTGGTTAGTTGGGATTCGGCGTTAAACGGCGAGTTCCCTCTTTCATATGGCGTTTACTCATCTGGTTGTAAGAGAGATAAATGAGGAAATTGACAATTAAGGTTCGATGCTAAAAAAATTTCGGCTACTTACAAATGTTTATTACTTACTACTACTACTATTACTACTACTAATACTAATAATACTACGCACTTATTCCTTTTCCCCCCACAATTTCTTTTTTTCCCGGTTAGGTCAACTGTACGCCCTCGACAATTGGTTAGGTTAAGTCATGAATTTTCGTTAAAATATTCCACTTATTCCTTTTATTTTAACGAAAATATCATGACTTAACCTAACCAATTGTCAAGGGCGTACAGTTGACCTAACCGGGAAAAAAAGGAATAAGTGTCAATACTACTAATAGTAATAATAATAATAATAATAATAATAATATTGGTAATAATGATACTTTATTACTTCCTACTCAAAATGTTTAAAATTATAACTACTTCAGTAAATAAATACAAACCAGTTAATTATAATTACTAAATAGTTTCTCCACGTATCTATTAAATACTAAAATCACATACTCGTAGTATGCCAATTTCACATAGCATCGCATAAAACAAAGCCTTCCCACAAACTTCTCTACGCAGAAATATTATCTTCTATCGTCTCAAATCACTCAAAAAAAGGTTTAAAGATCATCTCTTCTCTCTAAAGAAGTTACGTATCATTAAAAGAATTATTATATCATCTGACAAAAAGCTTTGATGACCAAAAGAAGGTAAAACTTCTTCTAGAATGTACTCTCAAAAAGAAGTTTTAAGTTCTAAATTCAGGACGTTTTATTTTGAGGATATATACGAAAAAATTTTCAATTGCACCATTTAGGTGAAGTTAAATTTAACTGGCATTCCACTTCCAACTTCCATCGACCGCATGGAAGTTTTGTTACTAAATTTCTTTCAAGACGAAGATGGGCAAACATTTGGCTGGCCACGTGACAAATTTTTTTTTTTTTAGGTTAAAGTCTTTCTAATAATCACGTACTTAAGTTAAAGTTCTCAACAATTATAATGGGGAATAATAAAGTTAAAATACTAAATAACCATAAGCCATAGTTCTATAAGTTCAGCTTAGTATGGGTTTCACGCATAAATGTGTATAGTGTGGCCCTTTACCTCTTGTCAATCTTCAGAGTTCTTTTACAAGTATTTTCAATAGAGTCTTAGGGTAAGTTTCCGGTTTATAATTGCAAATTAAAGCGGTTACCATAGAAACGGAGGATGGACCAATCATGTAATAGAATAGAAGCGGTGTACCATGCAAATACGTTTTTACGTCTATTAATCTTTGATTTTTGCATAGAGAAACACAAATATAAAAAGGGCGCAGTTTTCAGTTCTTTCAAAGATATATATATATATATATATATATATATATGTGTGTGTGTGTGTGTGTATACACTTCCTTTACGTGAGTTCGAACAACGGTTCAGGATATATATATATATATAATCTTTGGTTTGCTTCCGCCCGAATTGTTCATTCTGACGAAGGTCAAGCTTTTCACTCCACCTTAGACCTACAGTTTAACGTGGAATCCAAATCACGCCCACCAGCAGCCCAGTGCCTTAACCACTAGGCTACCAGGGTACCCATTTATCTATTAACCAATTTTTTTTTTGTATGTGGAAAGATGAACAGTTGGGTTTTGCTGCGCACCGCCTGCCGTCAAAGAGTCTCGATCCCGGAGCCGATGGATTCGTAGCCAGCGACGTTAACCACCGAGGCGCATATATATATATATATATATATATATATATTATATATATATATATATATATATATATATGCACTGCAACAGATGTTGTCCCTAAGAACTCTATCTGAAAATTCTATCAGAATACGCATTTTTATATAGGAATTGATTGCACAGAGTAGATTTTAACACGTTCTCCATCTTTTATTTATGTCTTTATTCATGTTACAAGGTCAGTGTCTGCATACTAGTGCCACGAGAGTGCCTTTGTTATAATTAAAGACGTGTAAACTATACGAGTAACTTTTATATTCTCAGAAATGGAAAGTATCCCAAATTAGCTGAACATTGGCACTTTGATTGATTAAGTCTCCTCAAACAATATTCTCTACAGAATTTACAGTCAATTTTTACAGTTTTTAAGAGTTTGTGGGATTCATTCATTTCATTATGAACTTAAATTAGGTAATTTCTCATATATATATATATATATATATATATATGGAAAATTAATTTCAGTTAAAAATTAAATAAATGAGTGCCATAAATTCTCAGTAAATTGTAAATTGTAAAAATTGACTGGAAATGTCTGTGACAATATATATATATATATAATATATATATATATATATATACTATATGAAAATGAAATTAAAAGATTTATTGGCAGACTATAGTCCATATTACAAATATTATTAATACAATGACAGTTCACATACTAAGGATAGAAATATATACAATTGATTAGTGTCGGAGTTAAGTGGAGCTACAGACAGACGTTTTCGTACCAAGAAGTCCATAGCTTAGAGGATAAATGGCAGGACTCATGGATAGCTTGGATAATCGGGTTGGTTGATTTTTCAATTCTTTGCATCAGACTGTGTTAAACACGTCTTGTTACCTCCGGGAAGCTCTGGACATTGCGGGTAGCAGACATTTGCAAAGCTGAGCATCTCGGGGGTAATTTATGTAAGAGTCTAAAAGACCTGTTGTACAGCAAATTTAGGGTTCTGCCAGAACCTTTTTTATAATTCACGCAGAGTTGCTGTCCGTATATATTACTACAGAAAGTACGAAAGAGAGTGTCTTTAGCTTCACTTGTACAGAACCGAAAGTTCCTTATAGTCACATTCGCTTTAACACAAAGGCTTCGAGATTGTTTTCTTATATCCGAGTCATCACTCAAGGAGCTGGTAGTTAATAGCTTGTCCCAAATACTTAAACTCTTGTACTTCCTCAATTACTTCACCTTTCATTTTAAACCTAATATCAGCTGGCTGATTACAGCTTTTAGGATGAAATTGCATAACCTTAGTTTTTGTAACATTAAAAAGAATATCATATTTCTGCGAATGCACTTCGCAGACTTTTAGTAACCGATCCAGACCTTTAACAGAGGGACTTATTAACAGTATATCATCGGCATAAACTAAGTTATTTATCCTTGTGTTATCTATACAACATCCCACTGTTGCCTCATTAAGTGAAGCAATTAATCCGTCAATATACACATTAAACAGCGTAGTAGAGAGCAAGAAGCCTTGTCTCACCCAGCGAGAGAAGCCAAAACATTCGGGTAGTACATTACCCCACCTAACAGTAAAAGATTGGTGGGAATACCAAAATTTCAATAAATTTAATATGTACATGGGAACTTTCCTGTCTTCTAGTTTTTTAAATAAAATATTGTGGTTCACTCTATCATATGCCTTACTTATATCTAGGAAACAGCTATAAATAGTTGAATTACTGTCAATGTATTTAGATATTGTTTCTTTAAGTACATAGATACACAGGTCAGTTGATGGGACCTTTTAAAACCAAACTGATTAGGAGATGTCCATAGGTAATCATTTAATCGGAGTAACAAGAGTTTTTCTAGTAGTTTCGAGAAACAGGAAGCGACAGTAATAGGTCTGTAATTATTGCTGGACAGAATGTCTCCATACTTATTTTTGACCAAGGGCAAGATATATACCCTCATGAACTCTGCACAGTCTGCACTGCAGACTCTGCAGGGATATAGCTATGAGCAAGCATGGCTGATAAGGGCAATGATATATGCAGACATACTATGTCATTGGCATATTTTAAATGCTCATTCGATAGGTCATCTACCCCTGACGCAGAACCAGTCTTTAACTCTTTAATTAACCTCTTTACTTCAGGAACTGATATCAAAGTATTTTCCCTTGTCCCTCCCATAGGCGTTTCGCTGCAATCTATCTTAAGATTATCCCTACTCACACTGTTAAGAATGTTAGAGGAGTGGTTTTTCCACAGCTTTGCAATTTCAGCCTTCCCCGACACCCCATCGATTGTCGGAGGGAGGACACTTTTGACACCCGTTTGATTTTTAACAAATGTCCAAAATTTGTTATTATCGTTATTTATGCGAGCTTCACAGGCTTTTGATGTTCGAAGAGACTCTTCTTCCTGTTTACATTGCCTTATGGCCGCCTTATACTGACCTCCTACTTCTACACATATTCATGTACACTGGTCCTAATCTGGGTCTACCATGAAAACACTACAAATCGTAGGCGTCTTTCGATTCCTTCCTCATGGGGGGCAATAAAATCATTCCACCCACGAATAATCTTAGTATGATTATTGAATCATTGTTCATTTAATCAGGGGGCTTCCTGCTTCTCTTAACAGGGATACTATCTTACTGTAATACCTATCTATAAGTTTACAGTGAGAATCATTTGAGCAAGGATTACTGCAGGCAAGATGCAAAATTTCTAAATTATTAAAGAGGTGACATGTTCTGTCTTTGTATTCTATTCTCTGTGCATATTAGCATTAGACCAATCGACGCGATTATTCTTACCTATTGAGTTCGTGTTATGTCGTGTTGCGGATAAATTGGTAAAATTAATTAATAGTTCTAATGGTCTATGATCAGAAAGAAGGAAATCATGCAGAATATGAACTCTAACAATTCGATCCTTTAGATTATTACTTGTGAGACAATGATCAATCCACCTGGTGGTACCACTCGTATCACTAACGTATGTAAAATTACCACTGGTCACCCCTTAATACATCTACATCACATACTTAATTTGGCCGACTCGTACATGTACCCAATTCTACAAAGAATTCCGAGTTCACATGCGCGTTAAACTCCCCCATTATTATACAGTGAGAATATTTGGGGTTATCTGATAATGACTTAATTTTGTATAGCAAATCAATGTATTCATCTAGATTACTGCCGTTGTTGTATGGTAAATAGCAGTTTACAATTAATATGCAGTCATTGTTCACTCGTAATTCAATGCCTAACAACCTTACATTATTATCACTTGTTAAAAATTTTATATGATTTGACAAATTTTTCCTTATTAAGAAAGCAACACCACCAAAAGGCCTACCGTACCTTAATTCATCTGACAAGTCTACTGCTGATGACGCATGGTACATAAAGTCATCATGGATGGTAGAGAGGAATTTTAGCTCTTGCTTAGGTATCCAGTGCTCTTGCAGGAGTATCAAATCTACACTGTCACAGATTTTATGAACATCTACAATTGAAGTCCTCACTGACCTTACGTTATATGAGACTATTTTCAACAAGTTATCCACCATGACTGATAGAAAATTTATTATTAATATGATTATTATATACACAGTACAAATTTCAGGCATTACCGTTAGGCGCCTATTATTATTATTATTATATTATTATTATTATTATTTTGCCTGTTATCAAATCTGGAAAAGCGAATAAACTCCTTAACAATCATACCGTCTGGCCACTAACTCATATTGTACGGGTTGAAATGCTAATTTACACCTTTAATTATTACTTTAAATGAGTTATAATACGGAGATTATATACAGGGTGTCCCGTAAGTCTGGACCCATAGGGAAAAATAATAAAATTACAAAATAGTCCAAAAATTTATTACATAATCTGTTCAAAGTGTCCGCCGTTGTGTCGCACACATAGTTGAAGACGCAATCTCCACTGCGACAGCACTTTCTGAATCACAGTCGCAGAAATTTCTTGACACGCCTCCACAATGCGTGCTTTAAGGTGGAAAATGTTCTGAAGTTTGACCTCGTACACTTTGGCTTTCAAGTGGCCTCACAAATAAAAATCATAATAAAAAATAATAAAAAAATAATAATAATAAAAATAATAATAATAACATAATAAAAAAATATATTATAAATCCCTATGGGTCCAGACTTACGGGACACCCTGTATATATATATATATATATATATATATATATATATATATATATATATATATATATATATATATATATACAAGGAAATATTTTGGTTGGTTTGTTTATTTGCTTCAAATTGCCGTGGATGAGTCGTTAGATTTTCTTTGGGAACCAAATTGAAAAGAGATTATTTCCGGGGTAACAATCGCCGAACTTTCGGAGGTGAACGGGGGCGGGGGGGGTGAGGGGGGGCCTTGTGGCGTGTTCATTTAGGGTGGGGCGAGAGGGAATGAACGAGGACGGGGAAGGGAGGATGAGGAAGTAAACTATTCCCATCATGGGCTTTCTATATATTGTTTTCTACATCGGCCCCCCCCCCCTTTTTGGGGGGATACCCTACAACAACAACAACACACCAGTGTAACGAAAATATAACCACAAGCATAAATGTGGTTACTAGGGTCGACCACATATAGTATTGGTAAAAACCACACACTGGATTTTTTTGGTTTGTCTGGTTTTGGATTTTTTTTTCTTTTGGTTAGTGGAAATGATGAGCTGAAATGGTGATTAGGAGGAAGGTGTAGTTATCGATTAGATTAACTTAAGTTAATGTTTTAACGATAGGTTCGAAGGAATGCGGTACGTACCTGCTATGATGAACGTACATGACAATAAAAATAATAATAATAATAATAATAATAATAATAATAATAATATTTCTGATTTAACTAATTTGAGAGGTAATGGTATATCCTCTATGTTAATTATTCTGTATTTTTGTCGTGTGTGTATATACATATATATATATATATATAGAGACCTATATATATATATAATAGAGTAAGGCAGATGTTAGTGTTATAAAATAACTATAACAAGTACATATGTTTCAAATATCTCCTTTTACGCTTCGTTCTACAATTTTATTAGCCTGAGCGAAGTGTCCGCAATAGATTTCAGTATCTATAAACATTAGTTATGCGATTAGTTATACTACAGGGTGACAATAAAGTGCAGCATCATAAGCAAAGTTTACTGACTAGAATTTGTTTATTACTATGATTGTGGGCTTTAACAACACCCTGTATAATGAACGCGATTACTATGAAATGGTGTTATCACGGTGTATTATTAATTATCAAATGGGTTCATATACCTTGGTTAAGCTTGGTTTTGCTTCTGCCCGAATTGTTCATTCTGACGAAGGTCGAGCTTGTCACTCCACTTTAGACCTACAGTTTAACGTGGAATCCGAACCACGCCCCACCAGCAGCCCAGCGTCTTAACCACTAAGCTACCCAGGGTACCCATTTATCTACCAACCAATTTCTTTATTGTGTGGAAGGATGAACAACTGGGTTTTGCTGCGTGCCGCCTGCCGTCACCGGGCCTGGATCCCGGAGCCGATGGATTTGTAGTCAGGGACACTAACCACTACACCACCGAAACCTATATATATACACACACTGTATGTATATATAAAACTAATATCATGAACACTTTTAGTTATAAGATTATAAACTTATCAAAACATGTTCCCAACATTTGTCTTTCTCATTATACAGGGAATGTACAGGGTGCCCACAAAATCCGGCATTAAAGGCGGAATTTTTTTCTTGACCACAATTTGCTAATTCTATTTATACTGTATATATATATATATATATATATATATATATATATATAATATTAAGTTTGGCGGAAACCAGTGTTTGGACAAAGTCAAAATCTTTACAAAGAACGTGATTGGCCAAAATTGGTCACGTAGGAAGTGACTAACCCCTCTAAAACGACAACCTTACCCAGTGTAATCTGGTCCCCGTGATATTTAATATTACCTGATCAGTCACCTGGTAAAAGTTCCGTGTGTCACTCTCCCTTCACACGAAGGTCAAGTTGGTGGCCCCACCTCTAGGCCTGGCCTAATGGAGAAGCGAATTGCTTTAGCACACCCGGCTCATTTTACAAAGTATATTAGTCCTTTCTTCCCGATCGGATAAAAGTATACACACACAGCGGACAGCTATTAGAGTGAATACTTGATAAAAGGAAAAATACATTTGTCTGAAAGCTCATACATATAGCAAACTTTTGCAACTAATATATATATATTATATATATATATATATATATATATATATATTATGTAGCCTACGGAAGAGGAGCCAAGGGCAAGCGGCCGCAAAAATGCCCACCTCTATATACGAGAACCGAAATCAAGGTCTCTGAGGCTCACTACGCCATTTTTTTTCACAAGATTGTGTACTGTGTAAAATGCATGTACGAGCATGTGTAGCGAAGAAAAGAGGGAGAAGTATGTTTGAGAGCATGCTGGGCTGCTCACAGAGTAGATGAGACGCGTAAAAAGATCAGCTAAAGAGAACAGTGACAGGAGAAACGGAAGTTTCAGCATTCCCTGTCTCCTGCCTAACTTCCTCCCCGGAGTACGTCCCTGGTCGACTGGTGTCTTCAATTTCTGGTACTTTTCCGTTATACCTCCGCAAATGGTAAGTTTTTGCTATATGAATACAATGCTTATTTATATATTTTTAGACATTTAAAATACCTGAAGACTAAATAAAGACCCCCAATGTCAATCGCCCTTGACGATTGGTTAGGTTTAGTCGTGATATTTTCGTTAAAACTAAAGAAAATCTTACGACTTAACCTAACCAATCGTCATATATATATAATATATATATATATATATATATATATATAATACAAAACAACGAAAATATCAGGACTAAACCTAATCAATCGTCAAGGGTGATTGACATTGGGGGTTTAAAATTGCGGGGATATAACGGAAAAGTACCCAATCTCCTCTTATATATATACATATGCATATGAACCTATATATATGTTTTGAATAAATCTTTAATTAGTTAGTTAATATAACATCATATTACAAGCAATATTAATGTTAACAATGTTTAAATTAAATGATGCTAACAAAATTTAGGGTTGAAGCATGTAACTTACATTGGAAGGGAAGTCGAGTCGACTAATTATATATATATATAAATTACATTTTAATTTAGTCGCCCTTAAACATAGTGATACATCCTCTTAAAACCAAATTATGCTTTAGTGAATATATATAAATAATTTTTAACCAATATATATATATATATATATATATATATATATATATATACCTTACCTTACCTTACAACCTTACAAAGGTTCCGCGCGATGATTTCTCATTTCGCGAAGGTCAAGCTTGTCGCCCCTCCTCTCGAGTTGGCCTGGTGAAGTAGTGAGTTGGATTCTTGCACTCTCCACCTCACATAGCCAGGTACGCCCGGCTCATCGGGGATTGCTCTGAGCCAGGCGTCTAGTCTTCTTTTGAAGATTTCCACTGCAACTCCCTTCGTGTTTCTTAGGTCTTTGGGTAACTGATTAAACAGTTTTGGTCCTCTCACTACAAAACTATTTTCTTTCAGGGTTAAGGATGTTCCCTGTCTCGCCTTCAATTTGGGAATACGACACAGTCTACCGCTTCTACTTTCCATCGTTGTTTGGGGAGTTATGGGATTCAGAGTAAGATTAGGGACTAGTTTCTCCATTATTTTCCAAGTGTAAATAATGGTGTATCTCTCTCTTCTCCTTTCCAGTGAATATAGGTCTAGTTCTCGTAACCTTTCCCAGTAATTTAGTTCTTTGCACCCATTGATCTTGGCTGTGAAGCTTCTTTGGATCCCCTCCAGCTGTCTAATGTCTTCTTTTTTATATGGGGAAGTTAGGACCGAGCAGTATTCTAATTTGGGTATGATCAGGGTTTTCAGTAGAGGAATCATTACATTCCTATCCCTTCGTTTAAAGGTTCTCAATATCTGACCCGTTATTCTCTTTGCTCTGTTTACTGCTATCTTATTTTGTGTTTCAAATTTCGCATCATCTGTCATTACAACCCCTAAATCTTTTTCTCTGGAATTTCTCTGAATTTCTTGTCCATTTGGGGTATAATATTCCATGCACTTTAGGTCTTCTCTTTTTCAGTACCGTAATAGCTGAAATTTCTCGGTGTTAAACTTCATATTGTTGTCTTCAGTCCACTTGTAGATTTTGTTCATGTCGGTTTGTAGAGATCCTATGTCTTCTGGGTTTCTTATTTTTCTACTTTTCCCTACTTTTCCTGTTATTCCCATATATTTCACTTTATGTATTATGATTCCGTGGTCACACTTGTCGAACGCTTTAGCAAAGTCTGTGTATAGTACATCATAGTTTTCATTACTTTCAAGTTAATCAATAATGTTGTTGTAGTGTTCCATTAGTTGTGATAGGCATGATCTGCCTGACCGAAACCCGTGTTGGTTATCATTGAATTTTTTCTGAGTTTCCAAAAAGTCATAGATTTTCTGTCTAACTATTCTTTCAAATATTTTAGTGAGATGAGATGTAAGCGACACTGGCCTATAGTTTTTGGCGTGGGATCGATCTCCTCCTTTATATATTGGGACTATGTTCGCGCTCTTCAGGATGCCCGGTATTTCTCCCGTGTCTAATGATCGTCTCCATATCCAGTATAGGGGCTCAGCGATTGCATTCTTGCAGTTTTTGATCAGTGTGGCATTCCATTTATCCGGTCCTGCCGCTGAGTGTGTTTTTAGTTTCCCTATGGCTTGTGTAATATCATCCGTCGTAAAGTCGAAATCCGTTATACTTTCCCCTTGTGGTTCTTCTTCAAAGAACGCGTTTCTATCGCAAATCAATTTGTCAGTTTTTGGGATACTGAAAGATGATTCATACTGAGCTTTTAATATTTCAGATACTTCTGTTAGATCATCAGATGAATCACTGTTCTCATTTTTTAAAGGTCCGATAGTCGGTTGGTTTTTCGACTTATATATATATATATATATATATATATATATAGTGTTATGTATGGGAATAATGTAATAAGGTTAATTAATTATTGGTTATAAATTAACCAACAAACAACAGGCCGTTCCAGATCCAGGTGGACGCGAGCGATACGGGAGAGGGGGGCCGTATTCCTGCTGCAAACGGATCCGGAGGGAATAATCCTCCATCCTATGTGTTATGCTTCCTCTAAGCTGGAGAAACATCAAGAAAACTACGCTACGATTGAGAAGTAGCTATCTGCGAGATTGTTTTTTTCGTGTCGGACAAATTCAGAGAATGTGAATAATTGCCAATAACACACCGTTAATTAATTAAAATTATAACGATCGTAACCCCAGTAACATTTTATCAGAATTAAAGATAAAAACCAGAGCCTAAAGGTGGTCTCTAGCGTTCAAACCTTATAAGATCTCTATATTACACGTACCCTGTAAATTGAATGTCATAGCCAATGCATTGTCTAGGAATAAGGAGTGAAGGGATAAAGTATATCTGACTTGCTAGTTTTAAGACATTTTTAAGTCTAGAATCTAGCTACTTATCGCGTGACGGTTTCTAACCACCGCGAGCGAGGTAAGGGAGTTTGCATGATCAGTTTTGTTTCTTGGTTAATTTATAACCAGTAATTAACTAACCTTATTACATTATTACCATATATATATATATATATATAAAGAAAGAAAAAGGCAACGGCAAATATAGATTTATTTACACATACATTTCGGGAGTACTTATTCCATCATCAGTTCTAAAATCAAATAAATAATTCAATGACATTAAAATTTAAAGTAAAATTAAATCCACAATTATATGTACAATTTTATTTTAAATATTTAAGTAAGTTAATTATTTGTTTTATTTTATATTACCACCACTGATGAGGGATCGATTACTTCCGAAACGTTTGTACAAATAAACCTATCTTTGCCATCGTCTTGGTCTTCATTTTCGTAATATATATTATATATATATATATATATGGTGGTGTAGTGGTTAGCATCGTTAACTACGAATCCATCGGCCCCGGGATCCAGACCCGGTGACGGCAGGCGGCGCGCAGCAAAACCCAGTTGTTCATCCTTCCACGCAATAAAAATTGGTTGGTAGATAAATAGGTATCCTGGGTAGCCTAGTGGTTAAGACGCTGGGCCGCTGCTGATCAGGAGGTCGTGAGATCGAGTCCGGGGGAGGACTTTGTAATTTCCGACCGCCCGTGGTGGAGCGTGGTTCGGATTCCACGTTAAACTGTAGGTCTAAGGAAACTGTAGATGTAAGGTGGAGTGACAAGCATGACCTTCGTCAAAGTGAAACATTTTTGCGGAAGCAAAACCCCAAGGTTAACCAAGGTTTTATATATATATATATATATATATATATATATATATATATATATCATGAAACTCATGCATTCTTCCCTACTTATAAACCCGTGTTTGTAATATAAAATTACATATTATATTGTAAATGAGGTGTATGATATGAATGATAATATTACAATTTATTTCGTTCAAAACATTTTTTTTTTTTAAAGTTTTTATACTACCATAATAACCTTGGAACCTAAAATGGTACAATTCCTATTATCTTATAATTTTGCTATTCTCATCCTCGTCCTTCAAATTCTATAATCGCTAATTTTAAGATTTTATAATGGTATACATTTTAATTTATAATTTAATTTTTAACTTTAAGTTCTAATAATTCTATAATTTTATAACTTTTAACTCTACAGTCTCACGGTGGATGCATATATATCAGATTCTCCGTTCTTGCTTTAAGTACAACTGTTTTTTATTTTTATGTTTTACACACATATATAATTATATATATATATATATATATATATATATATATATATATATATATGTGTGTGTGTGTGTGTATATATATATATATATATACGGTATATATATGTATGTATGTATGTTTATGTATGTGTGTGTGTATATGTATATATAAGTATGTATGTGTATATATGTCTGTATTTGTGCTGTATATTTTTATTTTTTATTTTTTATTCTCTTTTCTTAACTTGTTATTTCTATTACCTTATTAACCTAATCTTAACATCATAATCAACACTTTAAATACTCTCACTACCGTAAATGAAATTAGTGGATCTGAAAACGTAAGTCGACTCCGACTGTACGAGAGTATCTCGGTAGACAAAAATTCTTAAACAAGAAATATAACAACCTGTCTTTCCTAAACTTAGACATCCACAGTCTCCCAAACCACTTCGACGAATTAACAGCTAATCTAAACTTATTAAAACATAATTCACGTGCATTATACGAGTATTAACTGAAACCTGGTTAAATGAAAATAATAAGAACTTTTTTTAACATTCCAGGGTACATAAGCTACCAAGTATGTAGGGCTAACAATAAGGGAGGAGGTGTAAGTATATTTGTAGATTCAAAACTACGAGAATAAAAGTATCGAAGAACTGACAAGCATAAACAATACTTCAAAAACACTCGTAATTGAAATGTTTATTCATAACATCGATTATTCAATTTTAGGCATGTACCGACCACCAACTGGTAACGTACCAACTTTTATTACAAATATTGATAGAATTCTAACCTTGAATTATATTGGTAACGATTGTGTTATTGTAAGAGAGTTAAATATTGATCTCACAGAAGAACATTCAAATGATAACGCGACCTTCCTTAAACAACATCATGAATGCGAGTGGGTTTTAAAGTAGTTATTACAAAGCCAACTAGATTTCACAATGACATTAGAAATTCGACTCTGCTAGATCAGATATGGGTTCTGTCCCCGCTTGAATGTATCTCGGGTATAATTATATTAAATATCACAGATCATTTGCCCTTATACACCGTGCTAATCACCCATTTCTCTGCAAAGGAAACCATAAAAGTTGTGTATAGTTCTGATAACTATAATAACAAATTAAAGTTCCTGAGAGAAATAATGTCTTTTAAGTGGACTTAGAATAATCGAAAGTAACCATGACATTGGAACAAAATTTCAAACATTCTTAGATACACTAATGGATATATCCAATATAAATTTTCCTCTTAAATCAAAAGTAATATCTAAAACTAAATACAACAACCAATGGATTACACCAGCACTCATTGTGAGCATTAAACGTAAGCATACTCTCTTTAAATTATTGAAAACTGATATTATTAACGAACAGACATAAAAAAATTACTGTTAACAGACTTAATGCAGTCATTAAAAAAGCAAAAGCAGACCATTACTGTTTAAAAAGTTAATGAACAAAAATTCAATCAAAAAAGCTATGGAACACTCCGGAAGAATTAATTAACACAAAGAAGGTTAAAACAAATCCTTTGTCCTCCTTCACACAAGGCGGAAATTCTTACAGTGACCCCGAAGACATAGGCCAATTCGTTAAACAACTTCTTTGCAAATATCGGTTCCTGCAGCCTCGATCCCAATTACAGACATTCACTACCGACAATACGTGCCACAACCAAATCCAAACTAATTTTTCTTTGATCCATTCCTACCATACGATATCTCTCTAGCAACAAAAAATCTAAAAAATAAAGATTTTGACGTCAATACGATCCCGGTAAAAATATACAAATTAGTAAGCGATGAAATTGCAATCCCACTCAGTAAACTAATGAATGAATCAGTAATACTAAGTACATTCCCTGACAGTATAAAGGAAATCAGAGAATGCCCTGTATTTAAGTCAGGAAACCCGAACACTCCATCCAATTATCGCCCCATTTCCGTATTGCCAACTTTAAAGTATTTGAAAGAACTCGTGTACAATAAACTTACTAAATTCCTAATCAAATACAATATTTTAACTAAAATACAATTTGGGTTAAAAGGTGAACATACAACGGAAGCTGCCATAAACATGCTATTAAAAAATGTGTATCAGAATTTAAACAGCAAAAAACATCCTGCCTTCATCTTCCTCGACTTGTCCAAAGCATTCATTATAGGGTGTCAGGAAATGATTGCCCCCCCTGTAGAGCAAAAACTAGAAGAGATTGATAAAAACCGGCGAGACCACTTGAAAGAGCGTTAAAATCTGAATAAAAACCATTATATTCTATTCCTGTGATTTTACTTCTTACCATTTTTTCCCCACAGAAACCATGGCATCATCTATTTTGAACGATTCAGAGAAAAGCGAGTTCTTGACCGCATTCGAGCTGTCACATTTCGTGAAGCAAAGGAAGCTGGTGCAACTTTCATAACTCGACACTGGGTGGCTGAGAGATTAAAAAGATCAGAAGACTTTGTCAAAAGGAATTGGAATAAGAATCCTGAAGATTGTGAAACAGAATTTCGAGGAGGAAGACCGGAGAAATTATCTCAAGAATCGAAAGACATTGTGCTTGCTGCATCACGGCGCCGAAAGAAGAGCTGCTCTGAGGTAGCGAAAGAGATACTTATCCGTCGTGGTAAGATAGTCAATCGGCAACTTGTGCATCAATTTCGAGTTCGCCAAGGCTTGAGTGCTTGGCATGAAATAGCTAAGCCACGGAAGAGTGATCTTAATATTGAAGATCGGCTATGGTTTTGTGATTATCTTGAGGAATGGACGGAAGACGATTTCCTTCACTTGGTTGTCAGCGATGAATTCTTCGTTTATGTCTCCAGAAAACCAAATTTTCAGAATGATCGGGTTTGGGCAACAACTCCTGATGAAGTCCCAGACGACCAGAAGTATCGAGAAATAGTAAAAAATCCAGCATGTGTGGGTGTTTTCATTATGTTCTCAATTCGGAAGCTCATCTGGGTTATCAAACCAAGAGGAACCAGTTGGGATGGGCCTTATTTTCGAAATGTAATTTTAGCCCAACATGTAATTCCGTTTTTGAAAGACCCCGAGTGTGTTTTGGATGTTGAACAGGCAACCTTTTTTTACTTTCGCATGAAATCTTATTGAATAAACTTCACAAATATGGAGTAAGAGGAAATATCCTCGCTTAGTTTAAATCATATCTGTTAATCGTCGTCAGTACATCGGATTACAAGACAATTTGTCCGACAAAGCGATGCAAACTAGTGGAGTCCCACAAGGATCTATTCTTGGGCCGTCACTATTTCTAATTCACGTCAACGATTTTTATCTTTCTACCCCCTCCGCAGGGGGTATAAAGGTTATGCACGTTCCTTCTGGGTGTTTTAAACTTTATACTTGGGGTGTGACAGCCCTCCGGTCCCGAGTCGTGGGATTCTAGAGAAATTGGCTGCCAATTCCTTTAGGTTCTCTCTCTTCCGGGAGGGCGGGTGAAGTCTGTTGTACAAACCTGTCACGTGGGTTACTAGGACCCCTTCCCATCCCTACTCTGTCCTTTTAGCTTAGGTTTAGGATGCTCTCCTCTGACTGCAAAAAAAAAAAAAAAAGAACTTTTAGTATTAAGGCTTTTTCTCTACTCTTACGATTAGGACCGTACTACCTCATGCGTGGGAAGAGAGGCTTTGGAACCTCTATAAATAACCATTTCACTTCAGTTCTAGGTAAATAATTAGAGGGGATAATAGCGGGTAGGATTGTTGACCATTTGGATTCCTACAAGCTACTTGGGGACTCCAACATGGGTTTAGACGGCATAGGTCGTGTCTCACCAACTTGCTCGAGTTTTTCCACGTAATGTTGAGTGAGTAAGATAAGAGTAGGGCGATTGATGAGAAAGCCTTTGCTAAGGTACCTCACCGCCGGCTAATGGCCAAAGTGCGCGCGCTGGGTATTGGTGGGGAAGTAGGTAGGTGGATTAAAAACCGGCTGAAGAATGCCACAAAGTTAATCCCTTCCGTTAGGCATATGGGCTACAATCGACGCTTACGTGACGCGGGTTCAAAGATGTCGATTTTAGAAGCATGTTTAGTTTAAATGATAACCCAACTTGCAACAATGGTTGGAAGTTGGATTTGAAAAGGTTTAGGACTAATGTGTGTGCGAATTACTTAACCTGTTCCACGTGTCACAGATCTTATAGGTAATCTTCAGAAGTTGTGAACAGTTCCTCAGTGGATCAGTTCAAGAAAAGGTTAGACCAAATCTTGCACACTATTTGATGGTGTAGAAAATTTTCCTTGGCACCGGTTGCCATTTAAAAAGGTACCTCCTCGGTATGGGCCGCAAGGCCTTTTGAGGTACTTCTTTTCCTTGTAATTCCTTGTAACATTAAGATAATACCACACTTACTTCTTCCCATCATAACGCAGACTTTCTGGTTAATGAAATGAACAGGCAATTAGAAAACATGTATAAATGGATGTGTGCCAATAAACTTTTACTGAACCTGACAAAATCATCTTATATGATTACTACCACAAAACACATTAATATAAACTGTCGAATAAAAATTGGGAATACTGTACTAATCTTGCGAGAGTAAATGAGGTTAAAGTACTTGGCATTAATTTAGATGAAAAAACTAAAATTTCAAAAGTCACGTACAACATATCAAATCCAAAATATAAAGATTTCTCTTCATATTATTTAAACCAAAAAAAAATACCCTTCCTCAAAACACACTCCTTATCTTGTACTGTATTATTCCTTCATCCATCCGTATTTATTATATTGCATTACAGCATGGAATAGCTCAAAGAAATATATAAAACATCGTTTGGAAGTAATTCATAAAAAAATGCTTACGAACTTTCTCGAATAACGACGACAAACGAAGTCACACTTCTCCGATGTTAAATATCTTAAAACTAAATAACTTATACAAATTCATTGTTGTTGTCAATATGTTCAAAGTTATCGACAAAATTCGACATACATCACCCATTCAAAGAGCAATCCCCCAATCCCCCCCACCCCATCGCTGTAACACCAGATTGTCCAGGGATTTTCTACACAAACCTAATTATACAATAGAAACTGCAGGAAATGCACGTTTTTTCAAAGGAGCAGATGTAAAAAACGCAATTCCCATGCATATCAGGCAGGCTTCATCACTAAATGTACTTCGCAAACCACTAAAAAAGCACATAATTAGCTCCTACTGATGTATAAATTCACTACTGCTATTTTTATCATAGTAATCAATTTTTTAATCCACGACTTAAAACATGATAATTTCATTAATCACCTTTAATTGAGTAATATATTATTATTATTATTATTATTATTATTGCTATTATTAATATTGTTTGTTGTCTCTATCATTATTACTTACTATTTTCACTATTTCTATGTAATAAATAAACTAAATGCCATTAATTTTGCCTAAAAAGCCTCCATGCTTCCAACGGCATATTCACATGAGAGATGAGAATACTGTGAACATATTAATGTCATAACAAATATCTAAAAATTATAAAAATATGTCACTTTTATTCTTTTCTGAATAAAAGTTTTGAATTTTGAATTTTGAATTTTGAATTACATATACTGATAATAATTACAACTTAAATTCCCCAATCTCTCTCTCTCTCTCTCTCTCTCTCCTCTCTCTCTCTCTCTCTCTATATATATATATATATATATATATATATATATATATATATACATATATATATACAGGGTGTCCGAGAATTATCTGTACAATTTTTGGCTGTTATTAAAAGTCAACCATGAAGTGTAGAAATTCCAGTGTTGTCCCATTTTACAGAGAATCTCATTAAGTTTTTTCTGATACCACGTTTTGACAAGTTTTTTAGAAATGTACGCGGGTGACAGACATTGATGATTTAAAAGCAAGAATCACAGCTGCTATTGAGCGAATTGATGTGGATATGCTGCAGCGTACATGGCAACATTTGGAGTATCGATTGAATGTTTTGCGAATCACTAATGGTGCACATATCGAATGTTTGTAACAACGTTACTTTAATAAAAGAAACTTTTGAAAATACAGATTCTAAATAATCTTGTTTAAGAATTTTACGTGTGTTATCAAGAATTTTATTAAAAGATGAAATTGTACAGATAATGTTCGGATACACTGGAATTTCTAAAAAACTTGTCAAAACTTGGTATCAGAAAAAATGTAATGAGATTCTCTGTAAAATGGGACAACACTGGAATTTCTACACTTCATGGTTGACTTTTAATAACAGCCAAAAATTGTACAGATAATTCTCGGACACCCTTTATATATATATATATATTCAAATAAGAAAGAAAAGTATTTGCAATTATATATATAATGTTACAATGTTTCAGACTAACAAAGGCCATAGAATCCACTCATGGCTGGTCTACCTAACTGTGTTTGTAATTGTGTATTGCGCATGTCCCCCGTAGTGGTGGAGGGGACCTACAATTTTACGTGGGTTCCGAACCACAAAAGCCTTAATTTTACTACCTTAAACTATACCCACTTTATCAACATACGCATCTGATCGATTTTTAAACATGTTTATAGACGTGCTACTAATTACTTCTACCGGCAAACTATTCCAGCTATTTATTATTCTATGCGTAAAAAAGTTATTTCTAGTTTACTATAGTGTGATATTTCGAAAAAGCTATCTCTATTTACGTTGTCGAACCCATTCAAGGTTTTTATAAACCTGGATATATATATATATATATATACACACACTGCGGATATGAAATCTATCTGTCGGTAACTATAATAGATTTTATATGATTTTTATGAGCCTAAAGGCTATTTTAATCGAAGCTACAAAGCTGCTATAATTGATTACACGTTCCTATTATGCCCAGCCTATTATATGCCCAATGATATATATATATATATATATATATATAATATATATATATATATATATATATATATATATATAATATATAAGAGAGAGAGAGAGAGAGAGAGAGTTGTTTATATGTTGTCTGACTGCCTGTTTTTACAGGTTTCGCATCTAGCCCTAACCTAACCTAACCTTACCCACTCATTTACAGCAACATATGGACCAACTCCAATGGATTGTATGCAACCCTCAAAACATGAACGGATGCTGTACAGTACTTTGTTTGACTCTTGACTGTAAATAGGCATCCACACATTACTACATTTTTCTTATTTTCTGTACCGTCTGTCCTGCTTTCTGTTCGATCCAAAAACTTTGAATTGAGACCAGTCTATTCACGGAGTGTCCAATCACGCGTTCTTTTTTCCAAATTTCAGTCGCTTTTTGTATCCTAACGTCGCAAATATGGTTTGTTAACACCAAAACGTAACAATTCAAACGTGTTTCTCGCGGGAGACAACGTGTACGATAACTGCAATTGGATTGTCTCATCGTCTCATCGTCTCGCAACCACACAGAAAACAAAGACTTCCCGCAATCTTTCGTACATAAAAATATTATCTTCTATTATCTGAAATCACTCAAAAAATGAAGTTTTTGAAGAACGCTTATTCTATCTAAAGAAGTTATGTATCATTAAATGAAGTTATTATATCCTCTGACAAGAAACTTTGATACGCAGAAGAAGGAAAACGTTCCCCTAGAATTCACTCTCCAAAAGAAGTTGTAACTTTTAAATTTAAAAGGTTTTATTTAGAGTAAATGATTTTTCAGTCTGACGTTTTTCACGGCCTTCCACGCACCAGGGTCTTATCTGTGTTTCTATCGTACTAGTTCTAGGACAGTGTCGTAAAGGAGCAATTTCCTCCAGTTCTTTAATGTTATTTTTTATGATAATTGCTTATATCGGGCCATATCACACCAGGAAGATGGGGTTGGAGGGAATCGAACGTGCTAAAGTGAGAGTACTGATTAATTGGCCTTCCATCAAACTGTTTACTTAAAATGTTATCTATGACGTTTTTGTCAGACAATAATTCTATTTAATTATGAAGGGTCCCTGCAAGGGGTTATTACCGAAAATATCATAATTCTAGATCTCTGATGTTGCCCTTGATATTACTTGACAATAACTATGCCGGTAACAACCTGAATAAATATTGGCCTAAACATGAAAGGTATATAATAAACTATATATATATATATAATATATATATATATTATATATATATATAATATATTTATATACTTCAAAACAAATGACCGCAGCATGACGCCGTATTATTGTCTAGAAAGTGAGTCATATCGATGCCATAAAAAAGTGTTTGTAACCTGATATGTCATCATAATGCCTTAAATTTCATTAATAATGTAAACATGACATTAAAATTAATTCAGTATAACAACAGTATGGCGGCAACAGGACTGTCATTTTTTATACAGTAATATGACGCCATTGTACACTATTTGCCGCCTCCATTATGTAAATTAACGGTGAATTTCCATAACTGTTTCCCTGAATGACAAAAATATTTTTATATGTAGCCACAAACGCTTTACTCATAAATATATCTATTGATTTAAAATAATTAATTTCTAGATATTTCACTAATAATTACTTTGGTGGACATTGGAGTAAACGTTTTACTAAGCACGTCATTTTACAGTCGGTTAAATGTTTCAAATATTTAGATTTGTCCCACCTTTCTGGATTTTCTGGATTTGAAAATTGGTTTTGTAATCTTTCCATTACCACAAATATTTTTTTTCTCTTTTATCTATTCTCTAAACGTTTACTCCAATGTCCACCAAAGTAATTATTAGTGGAATATCTAGAAATGAATCATTTGAAATCCATAGAAAGTTGGGAAAAATTCACCTTTAGCGAAATGTTTAGATACATTTAAAATAAAAATATCAACGTGACTCTCACTTTTTAAAACGGTAATATGACGTCATGCTGCCGTTATCTGTTTTTGGAAAAATTTATATATATATATATATATATATATATATTCGTTGCTTCAAACAAATGAAGATTTAGAGGCAATGATATGGAACAAATGCACAAACTAAAAAATACATTTTCTTACGAAGTTTTTCATTTGATGTAAAGAAATGATTCGCAAAACGTCGAATGTTATTTTTGTTCACACACACACACACACACACACACACACACACACACACACACACACCTGCTGGTAGAAAATAAAATTAATGAAAAATACAATATGCATAAAGACAATAAACAATACAATTAATTCTACAATAATAAAATAAAAATGCAAATAAATTGCTACTACCTAACTTTACACTAAAATATAAAGCTTCAATGAAAGCTTCAAATGAAATGGAGAGTGAATCCTAAACAATAGAACATCATAACCAAAAGAGAAGAGTACTTTTGAACATGGTATTCATTTTAAACAAAAGTGCCTTCTCGTCATTTAGATAGATTACATTTTGGAAGATATATAACAACACTGAACAACAGCTTGAAGTGAAGCATTGTTCGAGTGACACATTCTTTGCATTAAGTTGTACTGAGCTCGCTTACTACTTTCATATAGGTACATTAAGGGTGGCAAACATGTGCGAAGCCGAACATTTAGGTGGTAAACATGTGCGAAGCCGAACATTTAGGTGGCAAACATGTGCGAAGCCGAACATTTAGGTGGTAAACATGTGCGAAGCCGAACATTTAGGTGGCAAACATGTGCGAAGCCGAACATTTAGGTGGCAAACATGCGCGAAGCCGAACATTTACGCGGTAATCTATACGTAACATATTCCTAACGTTCTATTGTACAGTAAGTTCAACCTTTTCACCGCATTTCTTAGTGTAGCTGACCCGCAGTTGTTGAAAATGTATCGGAGCAAAACATTTGGAATAACTGGTTTTCTATTTTAGTCGTACACTATTTAAATTCCTTTATTAACTGATTTGACGTGCCACACAAATTACAGTATTCTTTCTTAATAATAGGATCGTTCCTCAAGAAACCTGATATCAGATGACCTACATGCTAAATTAATAACAAAAACATTTAATTTGAATAATAAGCACTTTGTATATGAACTATTTGGGGTAGCAACCCATAACTTCTGTTTTGGCCACAATGAATGTATAAAGTCACGGTTTTCCGGATGAGTTTTCGCTTTTATTAAACACTCGAGTTCTTTAACTGATCAGTTGAGTAACACCATTTATTATCAGTATAGACGGAGTTAATTTATACCTTTTAATCATGATATTTCTATATCGTACGAAGGGTTGACAAAAGTAAATAGACACCACGATTCGATCATTGTTCTCGAGAACATAATAAAAAAAGTTTATCAATGGAATGACGGAACTTCGTCAGCCTTTACATAATGCAAAGGAGAAAGCAGCACGATTCTAAGTATATTGATTTAATAAATTTCTTATTAATTATTGATTTTTATTATCAAATTATAAAAAAAATAGAGAAAAATCGAAGGTGTTTATTCACTTTTCTCAACCGTCTGTATATAATACTTAATCGTAACTGTACCTATGACATGAAGTGTTTTAGTTTTTAATTAGTGTGAGAGCCCAGTAAAGCCGAAAGCTTAAGGTGCCAAATTAAATAAAAAAAAAAATTCAATAGTCCAATTACTGTTTATATATTCTATGTTGAAACTGTAATAATTAAAATACTGTAACATTAGTTTTAATATTTATATATCTATTTTTTTATCTATCTACCTATCTATTTATCTAGTTATTCATTCAAGTAACTTTTATATATATATATATATATATTTTTTTTTAATTGGGGTTGTTTAACCTCTCTCAACATCTAAGGTCATATGACGGAGGGGACATACAGCTTTACGTGGGATCCGAACCACGGGTCGCTACATAATCTGGGCGCAGAGGACGGTCTCCCATCCAACTACTACCCAGACCCAATGTCGCTTAACTTCGCTGATCTCGGGAAGCGGTGTTACGACATCGGCCACGAAGTAGCCCTTTATATATATATATATATATATATATATACGGTGTGTGTGTGTGTGTGTGTATATATATATATATATATATATATATATATATAATTTCTGTATTGTTACTTTTTCACAATAAACAATATCAATAATATTTTATGGGTTTTAAGTATAAGTTCTGTCAAACATACTAAAACCAATTATAGGGTTAAGCTCAATCTAATAATCAGCTTTATTATCTTACAACATAAGGTCTAATTTAGTATACATTAAGTATGTGTATTGTTTACACTTTTGCCCAAGCTGATTTTTTGAGTTTTTGTGAATACCAAAATTGGCACAAAATTTGAATATATATATATATATATATATATATATATATATATATATATATATATATATATTAGGGTCTGTTTATTGTATATGGTGAAAAATGCGAAATGAAAATGCAAGGGAGCGGAACCCTTTATTTTGTGAGGATACATGAGATAACAGAACAGGCAAAATTTCATTGTAATCCAACAACATTTAGAGGTTGCCCACAGCTGATAGGTATTTTCAATTTATAGGGCAATGGAAATTTTAATTCTCAGTTTAAATGATAAATTGCATCTCCAATATACATCTCCAATAAGTATTCAGAACAAATATATCGTGTGAGTATATTCACTAAATTCATAATTAACGATTAAAGTACATGACACCTCGAGTGTTGGCGTTCATTTTTCATCAAAGTGGCTTTGGAGGCTGTCGGCAAGACTTTACGATGTTCTTCGACGATTTGAATCATGAACTGCATCTGCTCTTCGTTCCGAGTCCTTCCAGCCTTCGTGAATTCTTGAATCAATGCTATGCCTCGCTCTGCTGCATCATTCACTACATTTAAGGAATCCACCCTGATCTTTGCTGAACCAAAGCTGGTGTTGTTTTCCCAGTTTGATGGATCCTCTTGCAGGAAATCGACCGGAAGATCTAGAAGGGTGAACAGATTGTACGTATTGGAAGAGCAAAAGTCTGCCAGGGTCTTTCCTCTTGGATCTGGAATCCAGACTCGTCGGGGGGAGCTTCTGACCCTTCAACGGAATTCATATTCTCTACCATTTTCCGCTTCTCATCATCATCGACTGCATGATCGAATAGTGCAAGGCCCACGTTTACCTCATTGAGGTACTAGAGATGCCGATTAAAACTCTTGTACCCAGCGGCGTTTGGTGTTTTGCAACTTTTGAAGGAGGGCTAAGTCGCTTCGTGGAGCGCTTGCTGCTTCTCTTGCTGAAAACCACGGAAGGACGTAATCTTGAGCAACGAAGAGACAGAAGTCCCGCAACCCAGAAATCAGGCGGTCACTGCTACTTGCTCCACGAGATGTTGAAGGACAATGGTTCATGTGCATCGTGAACTGGTATCTGAACATCCAAATCTTGAAAGAGTAAATTCCACACGCCATCCACCGTGCTCGGTGCAAAGCCCCTGGAGCCATGAACACAGGACTCCGACGTCCGTGAGGTACTCCTCCCAAGAAAATGACTACAAGTTCAAGAAGCTCTTTGTAGTCATCTCTGGGATGCTTCACTTTCAGAAGGTCATTTGCTTCATGAATCATCTTCTCGGCCCAGGGACTGATCACTGCAGCCGTGTCCTCTTCGTCCGCGGCAGTGGAGTATTCATTCAATTTCAGTTGCGGCCAAACATTACGGAAGCTCTGGAAAATCGTAATCTCAGGTCCTTTGGAAAGGTCTCCAACAAGGAAAGAAAATACTGCTTCAAGCAGCAGTTCCAGCACGTGATGTCGACACGCAAAGTAAATCATTTCACGCCCGAGAGCCTGCTCTACTCGCACACACACTCCTCCATGGATGCCGGTGTTGGTGGCTGTCGTGTCAAAGCAAAGAGCTTTGATCTTCTGGCCAAGATCCCAGTTTTCGATGGTTTCGATGATGACGATTGCTGTCCTTTCTGCCTTGGAGTCTGGGAGTTTGGGGATGGCTAGAATCTTGCTCATCCCATCCCCGGTAACTAAGATGGCTAAACGGTCGATTTTGTCTCTTCCCATTAAGTCTGCCATAAGTTTTCCATCCCAGTGAAGAACAAGAGGGCATTCAGGCTTGTAGGAAGCTCTCACCTCTGCTTCGTGGGCTGATCTGTACCTGGATCTGCTGGCCCGAATAGCACTTGGACTGAGGCACATCTCACTTACTTATCTCCTGACCCATTTGCATGCCAAAGGGGATGAGAACACGAGCAGCTGTGTATCAATGGGTTAATAAACACTAGAAGTTACTTAAAAAGGGCGCATAAATAAATGAGCATATGGGTAAAACTTTGGGGTCTTTGGGCAACCTCTAAATATTTGATGATTTTCCAAAAAAATCATGTGCTTTATTTGCTCCCGGAACCTCATCATTTGCGGGGTTCCGTGACCCGAAATTCACACTTTCAGTTTTTAAAAGCACCCTAATATATATATATGTGTGTGTGTGTGTGTGTATATTATATATATATATATCTTATCCAAGAGTTTGGCTCCACTCAAGTTAAGTTCAGCCAACTAAATTGTAGAAATTGTGACCTTATTACGTTATCCAAATAATTTTTTTTATTATTTTTAGATTATTTATATTAGCTAACATGACGTATGCGAAGTCATTAATATTATCTAATATTATCTAATATGACGTATTTAAAGTAATTTTATCGGTATCTTGGAATCGAATAATATTTGGGGCTGTTTGACCTCGTCTGTATCATCTTATTAAGGTCTTATGACGAAGCGAATCTAAACTATACGTGGGATCCGAACTGCCTACGGGTCACTACATCATCCGAACGCAGAAAACGGTTACCCATCCAACGACTGAACAAACCCAGCGTCGCTTAACTTCTCTAATCGAATGGGAAGCGGTCTTGGGACTTGATCACGAGTAGGCCAGAAATCAAATGATGCGCCGAAATCATGACAAAAATATGCCTTGTATTAAATTCCCCAAAATATTTTGATCCAATTTTTCGGGGGAAAACAATTCGCCTAGAAACAACTTCTAGAAATCATAACCAAAAATTACTAATTGGTAAATATTCTGTTTTTATTTGGATGTTTTTTTATTCTTTTTGGTAACAGTAATAAAATTTTGGATTTCTAGACGAATTTTTTTCCCCTAGATTATATTTAAAAGAAAATAACATACCGCAAATGTACGTTTCAAAGTACTTCAAAATTCCTAACTTTTCTTTCTTGTTTGGGGGCGGGGTTGTAGAGTATTAATTGAATTTTAAAAAAATAAATGTATTTTAGCGACATACAAAAATTTCGGGGTTTCACGACATATCAAAATCCACTAGACACACAAGATACATTAGATACACAAAGATACACGAGAGATACAGGAACTCAGGCATCCTAAGTCAAAGGGGGAACATAAAAAAAAAGTGTTAACTAAAAATTAATTAAAATTATAAAAAATTGCCACTTTATATCTCAAAACGTATTTTATATATATATATATATATATATATATATATATATATATATGGCTGGATGATGATTGAACTCCATTTCAGCGACTCAAAACTAAGCTAATAAATTCCTAACGTACAATTAATAGCTTTAAACTTTATACATCTAATATATTATATATATATAATATTATATATATATATATATATATATATATATATATATATATATATATATATATATATTGACAGAGACAATAAGTTCCGGAATCCGAAGATGACATTTAAGAAATATATATATATATATATATATACACGGTGAACCAAAAGTAGGTGGACAGTAGGTTGAATACGGTTTGTGTTATATTATATTATAACTATGGTGTTCATTATAACTATGGTGTTTGTGTTTTATTATATTAAATATTATAACTAAATTTATTTAAATTTTATTTTGTATATAGGATACAAAAAAATTAAATATGTATTCTCAAAATAAACGTTATCATTTACTGTCCACCTACATTTGGTTCACCCTATATATATCACGGTATATGGGTGTCGATAGCTATATAAATTAATTGGTGTTCCTCAACTTCCTTATCTTTATTAATAACGTGACCTTTCCTGAAACTCTATTTAAGGTCAAAGAAAAAAGGTCAGGTCAAAAGGGTTAAAAATTTACAGTTTAATTACAGGACTCAGTCATATTTAAATGGGAATTTATTTGGATATTGACACACACACACACACACACGTGTATATATATATATATATATATATATATATATATATGAAATTATTTCACGAAAGTAACACGTGAAAAATATTTATGATGAATAAAACCACGAAGGAAAGGAAACACAAAATGGTGCTCAAGCGCTTTCGTCTAATGACATCATCAGGAACACTGAAGTACATAAAAAGGTTAAGCCTATATATAGGTTACAGAAAGAAAAAAAGAAAAAATAAATAACATACATACACACACACATATATATATATATATACATATCTATATATACAATACATACATACATACATACATACATACATATATATACAATAAACAGAGAAGTAAAAATAAAAAATTAAAAATTAAAACCTTAAAGGATTACCAGTGAGGAAAAAGAAAAAATTATTCTAAGGCCTTTCGTTTATTCAGTAAAACACCTCGTCAGTGTATA